>PVIA01000777.1:169154-360739 GCA_004024845.1 Tonatia bakeri
GTGGGAGGGCTTGATTGGGAGTAAGGGGGAGAAAACTGTACTTGAACATTCATTTATATTAAAAAGAAAAAATTAAAAAAGAAAAGAAGAATGCCCTTCACCCAAGGACTTGATTGCTTTCCTTGCCATTTCATCCTGAAGCTCCCTGAACTGTGTGCCAGTGACCAATGTTCTCCACTAATGACCCAGTAAAATCAAGTGTGTCATTAGCGAAGTCTCCTGAGATGGAACTCTACAAACGGATGCCAGAGGCTCCAACCTGACCTGATTCTTAGTACATTTTATTCAAAGTTATAATGGTTTGACAATAAAGTTCAAGGAGGAAAATAGGCAAGATGAATATTTGATACTTTTACCAATTTGTATTTTATTTACCTGCTGATATCCCTAAAAACTTGATTTGTTGAAGCACCAACTTGTAGAAGCAGGTGATTAGAACATTAGAGCATGACAAATTCCACTCCTTTTAAATAGATCATTACTAGCAGGCTATATTTTTTTTTCCTGAAGCCACAGACATTTAGGATTGAAAAAAATAATTGTCTATAAATTATATCTGTATTTTATTTATTAATGAGGGTAGCAGAGTCATGGTGGAGTCTTTTGGAGGTTGGTATAAGGTTTGGTTTGTATTAAAAATGACAAGATTTCTTTTGAGATTCAGTCTTATCCATGGATGTTAAACCTGTGCTTTGACTAAATTCTGCCAAGATATATCAGTTAAAATGTTAATTTGACTAAGTCTTAAATAAACAAAGGCATAAAACTGGATACAGGCAACTCATACATTTACCTCAGATGGACTTAAAAATTTTCTATTACATGTGATAAAAAATCCTAATTTTGCCCTTTTTATATTCAACCTCTGAAAACAAAATAGGTAAGAAATCTTATAGTGACAACTTCATTAGCTATGATGAGACTTTTTTTTGGAAGACAGTCATACTACTATTGATTCATAATCAACGTTGGCTAAGAAATTTAGAAGTCACAGAATTTCAGAACTGGAAGTCATTAACTGACCTTTCTTTGCTATACAATAAGAAGTGGTTCTGGAAAGAATAAGGCCAAACAATGGCCCTCCACACACCTGAGAAATAACTGGCCACTCTGAATAGAAACCTATTTCAGGATTCTTACTATGGAAGCCTAATCTATGGTGATTTTTCTCACTCTGCCACTGGAAGGAGTGCTTGGATTACAGATTAATAAGGGCCACAAGACATATACAGATGGTTTATTAACAATATTTGATTAGCACTATACAATTAACAGTGTTTCTTACGCATTATTTTATTCAATACAACAAGCCTTGTGAGGTAGGTAGGATGGGTATCATCTGCAATTTTGTATCTGAAGAGATAGGCCCACAGAAGTTGTGATTTGTTAAATATCACACAAATTCTAAGTAGCACAGCTGAAGATTAAAACCCAGATGTCTGACTAAAAATTTCCTGTCCTTTTCATTTCTCCATGCTATTGAAACATCCCATGGAAATTTCTTTAATCCCTCAACAAATCAACTTATGATATAACAATTTATTTGGTGCTACTAGGCAGCCTGGGCCACCAATTCCAAGTCTTTCTTAAAATGAACAGCATAATTAGTTTTCCTGAAGTATTAGTTTACAAAGTGACACTCCAGCTGTTTCTGTTCAGGTGTGACTGGAGAAGCCCAGTTACCAATTTAAAGGCTATTAACATAGGGTACTAATGATAAAAATCAGAATAGGGGTTTTGAGAAGTATGCAGATTGGCAATGGCATGAAAGAAACTTCTGGGGTGCTGGAAATGACTATGTATGCAAATATTCATGAAGCTGTAAAGTTAGTCTACTTTATGCACTTTACATATGTTATCCCTCAAAAAAAAAAAGACTGATATCTTAGAGAAAAAGAGTTCTGTCTCATTCACCTCTATATCACTTACAGCAAGCACCAAACATGGTGCTTTGCACATTAGACTGTAAGAAACATGACGCGATTGATTACATGAGTACTCCAGTGTTTATGCAAGGGTGAGGGGCAGGGTGAATGCACGTGGGGAAGTCTAAAATTAAACCTGCCACCTACAGTAGAGAAAATCAGCAAAATCAGACATATGAAACAATCCTAACAACTTAAAATTTCTGCCTAATACAGTTGACAATATGGAGGCAGAGGATGAACTATTTCACAAGCTCGATAATCTTGGCATCGCTGTTTTCCTTTCAGGTTAAGTACCTTTCCCTTTAAGAACCACATCCTGGCCCTGGTTGGTGTAGCTCAGTGGATTGAGCATGGGCTGCGAACCAAAGCATCGCAGGTTCGATTCCCAGACAGGGCACATGCCTGGGTTGCAGGCCACGGCCTCCAGCAACCGCACATTGATGTTTCTCTCTCTCTTTCTCCCTCCCTTCCCTCTCTAAAAATAAATAAATAAAAAAAATTCTTAAAAAAAAAAAAGAACCACATCCTTGTCCACATTTTAATACTCACTCCTACATCAATTTCACCCTTGACTCCCTAATAATAGTACCATTTATTCAGCACCAATTATGCCAGGGACTGTGCTAATAGATGAACAAGTCCCAAAGATTAAAAAGGCAAACTTAAATGACTTTAATTCAGTGCAGAGTTCTGCAATAGGGGCGTGTACAAAGCTGCACTTCAACAAGGCAGGCAGGACCAAGTTTCGCAGAGGAGAAGCCCAGTCTTAAATGTGATGTGGTTGTAGGAGAACACAGGTGGAGTGGGAACATGTTAAAAGCATGGAGGCCCAGCAGCCTGATAAAATTTTTTCGAGGAATGACAACTATGTAATAGGGAATAAGGAAGAATGGAGTGTTATTTTTAACTGGAGCATATGGAAAAGAGATTCTTGTTGGGGGAGAAGAGTGAAGGCCTACACTAAGAACTTAGCAGGAATGGAGGGACAAATGCAAGAGATTTTTTAAAGGTAGACTTAAAAGGACTTGATGCTTAAGTATGAGTGTGAAGTTGTTTAAATATCATGGATGGCAGGGTAAATGGTAATGCCATTAGTGAAAGAATGTGCAGAAGGAGGAGCCAGTCATACAGATATTCTGATCACGTGAGAGAAGGCTGAAGCTGTGGGCATTGATAAGGTCACCCTGGGGGGGAAATAGCACCAACTGGGGTCTGGCTGAGATTGGGGGTGGGGGGAAGTCAACCTCAGACAAGAATCTTGTCTCTCATAGGAACGTGAAGGACATCCAAGGAGGGAATGAATGGTCAATGGGATGGAAGGCTACAGATGGTTCAAGCAGAAAAAAATTTAACAAGGGAGGGAGGGTGTCACTGGTTACTTTTCCCACAATATCGTAAGAAAAAGTAGGAGGTAAAGAGAGAGATGATAGGGTAAAAAATGACTGGGAGGTGAAGAAATGGAGACTGAAAGCACTTTATAAGTCTGGACGGGAAGGAAAGGGGAGTGAGGATAGCAGGAGAGGATGACATCTTTCCTTTAAGCTAGAAAAGATGTTTACCACGTTAATACAAAAAAAGACACTAAATGCTGATGTGAGGATAAGGGAACAGGAGAAGGAATGGAAGAGAAAGGGGGAGGGGTTCCAGTATATAAGTAGAGTTTAGAAAGGCATAAGGTCCACCTTTTCCTCAGAAACTAAGAGTGGGATGTTACAAGAACAGGTGAAAGTGTAAACACATTTAGAGATAGAGAAGAAGCTATCAAAATCTTTTTAAGTTATAAAATAAATTCTAGGAAAGATACATTTCATCACAGATGTAGCACTACCTTACTTTGGTTTACACAGAAAAACTGCAAGTCAAATTGCTCATCTAATTTTAAAAATCCATTTAGATTTTCCAACAGTGTTTAACTGATCGATGCTAAATTAATATAAAATTATAGGATTCTGTATTTTTAAAAAACTATACCATCTATTAACCACTATCTGAAAATATCTTGGGTTCATACTTTGAACAGGTAGGAAATTGTGTCCAGATTTTTCTTTCTCCTTGGTAAGTTCTACTGAAGTATGTGGTGTGCTTATGATTTTTAAAATTATGTAACAGAAGTGTTTCATTTTGAAATCATAATTTCTGAGAAACAACAGCAGTACTTGGCTTTATTCTTTTTAATCTTTAATCTCTTTCTTTTGCTCCCTAAATATTCTGACCCCAAATTATCTTGGTTTCCTTCCATTTCCCAGTATCATTCAATTCAGAATTTTTATTTATATGATATTCATGCATTCCCTATTTTGACCAAATTAACTAGTTTTAATTGTTTCAGTAAATTTATGGTTTATTTGGATGCTATATGAGTGAAATGCCACATTCCTAGCTGAGAATATGCTTAACATTTATGGTAGGTTCTAGTTGTAAAATAAAGTAGGTCTTTAATAAGTTACTTAGCATCAAGACAATTCCATCACAATTAAGATTGTGCCCAAATTCCACCATCATTTTTCTACTGGGATTACTTTGCTTCCCAACAATTCTGATTACCATTATTAATCTTCGTCCTGAAGGTGTGATTCTGACATAAACCCAATGTTACATTAAACAGAACTATAAAAATCATGAATATCTAATAATTAAAGCTATTTATTTCAAAAACCAAAGCTGTATCATTACTATTTTGAATGTTCAATAAATATTTACTGATTACTTAAGATCAGGCAGACACTGTTCTACAAACTCTATTCAACAAACAAAACACAAATATTCCTGCCCTCATGAAGCTTATATTCCAATATAAGAAAACAAGTAGTAAACAAATGAATGCTTACGTAAGTCCTATGGGAAATATAAAGGAGGAGGGACAGGGAGTGCTGATATATATAGCGTCAAGAAAGACTTTGATCAGGTAACAGTTGAGTGAGACTGACGGATGTGTGGAATGAGCTCTGCACACACCTGAGAGAAAACCAGTCAGGCAGAGAGAATGCCAAGTATGAAGACTCTGAAGCAGGGGAATACTTGGTGTTTTTGAAGAGGAGCCCTGAAGTCAGAGTACCTGGAGCTGAACAAAGAGGGGAAAATGGTAGCAGATGAGGTAGGAGAGGGAGTGAGGGCCTGCTAATGTTAAGGACTTTGGTCTTTACTCTGAAATGGGGAGCCACTGGATGGTTCTGACCAACTCAATGAAAGGATTTGACTTGGCTTAAAAATAATCATTCTGGCTACTTTAGGGAGAACAGACGATAAGGGTACAAGGATGTAAAGAGGGTTTCTGGAGGATATAACTTCAATCCAGGCAAGAGATGACAGTGGCTTGGAACAGGATGTTAATAGTAGAGGTCAAAAGAGGTGGTCAGCTTTGGATATATTCTATAGGTAGAACCTAGCAGATTTGCTGATAGATTAAGATATGGGAGATAACAGAAAAAAGAATCAAGGCTGACTCCATGGTTTTGGACCTGAGCAACTAGAAGCATGGCACTGCCATTTACTAAGTTGGGGGAAGACTGAAAGAGAAGCAAGTTTGGAAGGGAAGATCAAGGATATGTTGAATTTGAGCTTTAATTAGATTTCTAGGTATAGATGTCAAATAAACAGTTTTGCACACATGGGTAAACTCCAAACCTGGAGTTCAGAGGACAGGTCTATGCTAGAGATAAAATTTCAGAGTTGACAGCATGAAACTGTGTGAGATCACAGTGAGTGAGGACACATAAGAAAGAGAAGAAGTCCAAGGAAATTTCTTCCCCTTAAAAACATGGGTGAAAACTGAAAATCATCAGCTATTGTAAAAGTATGGATTTAAATAGTCCAAAAAGTAGAGAACCTCCCATACCTTGAAAGGGCCTTGATACAACTTAGCATTTAAAAAATTTTTTGATTTACATATAAATCTAAGAAACTCCAAAAAGCCTCAGAAAAACCCCTTAGGGGTCACCTTAGCCCATGCTCCTCAAAAATAACAAGGAATTTTTCCAATGACATAGCCATTACAAGTTTTACCTTAAATTTGCTCAAAAGCAAATATCAATTCATTTAACTAAGAATACATTAATATGTCACAAAAGAAATATAAAAAAGCATATTTGGAAAAGCTGGAGCTAATGTTCTCTTCACTGTTCTGAGGGAAACATGGTGAAACCCTAAAGACAGAATTCCTATCACACACAGTGTCAGGTCACATGTTTCAAAAGAAGAAAACACTAAAAACCCTGTTAAATTTCTGCTTTGGAAAGCGCCCTTTTGGGCAGTTTGCAACTTTGTATTCTACATAGTCAAAGTTTTTTTTAAATACAGAAAAACTGATTTTATTCAATATTTAGCACGTCACAGATTCATTATACACTGCCTATGGTCAATAATGAGTGTGTGTAGGCTGAAGTGTGCACTAGCTTAAGTAAGCCTGCAGTGCGTGTAGGATTCCACACCACATGTAGCCTGGAAGTTCAGTGTGTGTGGGTTTATCTGTTCTGGAAATAAAAATCATCTGTAAGTGATGAACTCTCCCCAGCTCTTCTTGAAGTTGGGAAATGAGTTCATCCCTCTTTCAGTGGCAGCTTCAGCACTGACCATTCATCTTTTATTTACATCCTGAAAAATTTTAGGTGCTCCAGAGCCAGGACTGACTGTCAAAGAACTCTCCTATACACCCAAAGTTTTATGAAACTGGGTGAGTTTCATAAAACTACTAAACCACTAAATCACTAAACCCTCCTTTTATAGTCTTGGTCAGAGAAATATAAAATACTGCACCTATGTAGATAACATTAAAATGGCTGCAAACATGTAAAAAGATTTAAATCTTGAATCACTATTTAAATCTTGCAAGTTAACTGGAAAAAAAGTCTAATTCAAATGAGTCACTCAACTGCTCATTCTGCATAGTGCCAATACCTGAATACTGACTTTGAACAAAACCATGACTGTTTGCGTTAGTACCGTTAGAAGACCCTGACTCATTTATCATGCTGTTATTTGTACAGTTGAAGTTAGATCCCTCAAATGCATCTGATTGTGAAACAAATGCAGTAGCACTGGAACTGGTGCCTGCTGACAGGCTGGAAGAGGACATCTGATGGAGCTGTCTCAAGTCTCTTGGGTCTAACACTGAGTTACACGAGGGGCTTTCGATGTTCATGCTCACAAGTCTCGGATTATCGGTTTCCCTAATGCTGTCATTACTGGGCGTCATCATATTCATATGGCAGTTAGGCAGCATGTTGGCATCAGAAATACTATATAAGTCAGCTGATGACATAGGTGGCGGTTCCATTCTGCCTATATTGTTAGTACTGTTATAAAGGCAAGGATTGGAAGTATTGAACTCACTCACAAGAGGCATTTCCAGGAATGGTGGGATACCCTGTGAATTAGAGGAGAGTGTCCCTGTTGAAAAACTACTCAGTGGATTTGTATTGACTGAGCATGAGCTGGGGTGGGCCACGGAGGACCAGCTTGAAGAAGACTGAGGTACCATTGCGGGTATGGCTGAAGGATGATGTGGCAACGCACCGGACATGGGTGCATTCGAGGAATAGTAGGGTTCTGCTTGACTTGAAGCTCCTGAAGGCCTGGACATTTCTGCCAAAGCTGTGCCATGAGAAAAAAAGTTGGATTCTGTGGGGGAGGGGAAATATATTTTTACAAAACTGAAATGAACAAAATTAGAAAAAGTACTATTTCTAAAAATTGTACAAACATGTTAATAAAGAAAATTTAAGGACACTGAGTAGCATTTCAAATAAAATGTTCAATAGCACTAAAGTTATTACATGAGTCCAAAACTGAATTTTGTGACACTTACTGTTTTACAAATACCTATAAATAATTTTGCTGTTATTTTGGCATAGATAATTTCACTGCAGTTAAATTTGAAAATCTATCTTCCGAGGTCCTATGAAGGTATTTTTGAAAAATGAAAGATGAATATCAGAATTTCAGTTAGTGGAACTCTAAATAGCCCAAAATCATTTCATTTCTCCACTTTTAAGAAAAAATACAGCAATGGAGGAACTCATTAGGGATCATTGAAAGACCACTGCCTAACTTTCTAAGCTGTATTAAGATATAACACTAATGTACTAAACATCCCCAGTCAAAAAAATTAAGGATTCTGTTTATTTACACATTATTTATTTACATTGCTATACATACTAACCCAGGAAAAAGCACTGATTTCAGAATATAACATGAAAAAGACTTCTAATTAACCCTGGTTGAATGATCTAAATCAGAAGTTGGCAACTTTTTTCTATAAAGGGCCAGATATAAACATTTTAGGCTTTGCAGCCCTGTTGGAACTACTCAACTCTGCCACTGTGGTGGGAAAAAGCAGCCACAGACAATATGCAATCAGATGAGCATAGCTATGTTCCAACAAAACTCCATGCACGGACAGGCTACTGGCCAGATCTAAACCATTTCTTGTATGGCATACTATAATTAGTAAAATTATCACCATATGAACAAAATGTAATTTTTCAACAACTCCACAAAACCAGTCTCCAATATGACCTCTGGAAGCCAAGATCAATTTATTCAATATTCAAAGCATGAAAAAATATATAGGAGTAGAAAATATCAAAGAAGAAGTTTTATTCCTAAGAATGGAATTCCAATATACTGTGCAAAGCATTTGTCTTTCTGATCACAAGGAATATTCTATAGGGAATAAAATACCTTTTTTAATGAATCTTCCTTCGCCAGTTGGTCCTAGGGAATCAGGTCTAGGTCTTTCAGGAAAATTAACGGCTGTGATAAAGTTTTTTGCATTATTAAATGTGATTTGAAAAATAACATTATCAGTTAAAATTTGAAAAATTTTATAAAGAAAAAAATCCCACAAAATCTATTTAAATATGAATCAATCCAAAACATTCTTACCACAATCTTGCCATAGTTTCTGGAAAAGTATACTTGTTTTTTGTTTCTTTGCTTTATTGCCATAAGTATCTGGTTAGAAAAAAAAAAAGAAAAGCATGTGAATGGATCATCACACTTCTTTTCCTTTAATAAATCAAGTGGTTTATTCCTATATAGAAAATGCTTTAAATAAATGTACATAGTATGGATTTAATAAGTGTTGCAGAGTATCCTAAGCCAGTGGTAAAAGATATTTTTCTCTTAATAAAAAGTAGTTTTGATATTAATTTTGTTTTCTTCTAACACCTATAAATCAACAATATCAACTAAGCAATAAGGGCAGAAAAGGAGCAAGATGGAGACCACTCTCTGACTGGCAAATCTGCTATGTATAAAAAGGGCACAATAAAGACCGAAAACCCCCCCCAAATATAAAACAAATTTTGATAAATGGTTTAGATACTTTGAAATTATTCCAGATCCTTTCCTAAGAAAGAGCTACAAAGAACATAAAGATCAATTGGTTGAAAAATCAGCTGAAAACTGTCAGGAAAAGAAATGTAAACTATGAAGAAAATATAACAATGTATCCTACAAAAATGTTATTAGCAGAACTAATTTTACGAAATTTATAAAACATTACCACCAAGAAGTCACACCTTTTTCATCTGGCAGATATCTAAAATCCATAGACTCACTAACTTCCTGATCAGAAGGTCTCCGCAGCTGCATTTTTACTGTTACTGGTTCCGTTATGGCTTTGCAATATGGTGGGGTCTTGAAAACAATGGCTACTTGACGGTGGACATCAGCTTGTGAAAAGATACCTTTTGCTTCCCAGTCATTCAACACAAACCGAACTTCTATGTCATCTAGTAAATATGAAAGCAAAGAACTATCAATGGGAAAACAAAGTAAAATATATCTAGTAATTTAAAATATATCCTGAATTCAATGAAACAAACAAAAAACAGATAAATACCTTTCTGAACTTTGTCACAGAGTAGAAATATTTCATCTCCTCCTCTGACACTTCCACAGTTCTTGTTTACACGACAAATCCTTAACTCTGCAGTATTAGGAGCACCTAAGTATGAAGAATTTTTAAGGGGTTGCTACATTAATAATATATTTTATTCCTTTTTGAAGTAGAGAATTTTAGGAAACCAATTTATAGAATAGATTAAAAAAACTTTAATGTGTAAGTAAATTAAGAAAACTAAATATATTAATGATCCACATCTGTTCTTTTCCTTTCTAACTACATTGTCTAACCTGGCTTAAAGTGACTGAATTTCTAGGCAATGAATCTTGATGCTTCTAAATTCTGATTCTTCCAATCCAACCTACACACTGTTACCAAATTGATCTTCTTAAATTATGGCCATAACCCTAAGGCAATGCAATTTTCATGCTTCCTGTTATCTGGGCAATAATCTAGGAACTCTCTCTGGCATTCAAGGCCCTCCATGAAAAGAACACTTTAATCTACCTTTATAACCCAATGTCTCACTATCCTTCTACAGGCAAAACAGGGACAGTCATATAGCACTGGTGATCATTTATAAGAGTAAACACACACACACACAATATGAGGGCATTTTCATAATCTTTAAAAACCGCAAGTATCTATATCCTTTGATCTAGCATTTCCCAACATTCTACTTCTGCAAATTTTATGATAGAGACCTATTTGCACAAGATATGCAAATACAGGATATTTATTGCAGTAAAATGTGTTACAGCAAAAAGAAAAAAAAATGTCTTGTAAGAGGATAACGATTTAATAAAATTATGATATAGCCATAGAAGGCACTATGCAGCTACTGAAACAAATAAGGTGCCTGAAAGGGATAGAGATTCAGGATACATTGCTAAGAGGGAAAAAAAAACTAAAAAAAAAAAAAAAGATTAGTGATAATTTTTTTAAAAGTTGCCAGAAATATACTGTGTGGATAATGATGACAATGATGATGACGTATTTGTATATGTATATATATGAAGAAGAAGCTGGTGAAATATGTACCAGAGGATAGCAACTATCTTTGGAAAATGAAATGAAAAGAGATTAACAATAGGAGTTACTAACTCTTGTTATTTTAGGAATGTTTGAATTTTTCCTATAATAAACATAGTTTTTCTAATTACTGAAATAATTTCAAAAAATTAAACTATAAAAAAACAAGCTAAGGCTACAAATGCAAGAATATAAAGTACTTACGGTTGTCATAAATAGGGTTAGAGACAGCAGGAGGTAGAGTGGTCGTCAAATTACCATGCTCATCGTAGAGGAAAACTTGAAAACATAATCTCACCACATTGAGGTCGCAATCTTCAGTATCAAGCAGCTGTGGTTCGGGGACTGGTTGATACATTAAAAGAAAAGAATTCAGAGTATTCACATAGAACTCAAATCCTGTTGCATCCTCCTCCCTGCCCAATACATCCAATAACCGTGAATATCATCCAGTCTGCACTAACAAAAACAGAATGGTATACAATCTAAAGAGTGCCTTTTATCATTAGTATATCACATAGTCACTAACAGTATTCATTAAGTTATGACTGTGGTCAGGAAGTTATTAACTAAGCCATCTGGAATTTAGAGAATCCCAAATTGACATTAATATCAAATTTTTACAAAGGTGATTGCAGGTTCTATACAACAGAGAACAGACGTTAATTCGTTAATTCAACAAGCATGTATTTAGTTCAGTTATTGTGTTAAGAACTCTGTAAATTATCTCCTAAATTTGTACAAAAGGAATTGATTTTAAACTTGTCCCAAGTTTCACAGATAAGAAATGGCAGAATAGGAATTCAAACTCGGGTAATTGAATCCAGAGCCTAGGCTCTTAAAAACTGAACTCTATTAGAAAATTTTAAAGATTTTATTTATTTACTTTTAGAAACAGGGGAAGGGAGAGAGAAAGAGAGGGAGAGAAACATCAATGTGCAAGAGAAACATTGATCAATTGCCTCTCACACATCCCTAATTGGGGACCTGGTCCGCAACTCAGGCATGTGCCCTGACTGGGGATCAAACCTGTGACTTTTCAGTTCACAGGCCAGGGCTCAATCCACTGAACTGCACCAGCCAGGGCTAGAAAATTTAACATATGTTTTGAATAAAATGACAAAAGGGATATCTACTACAATTTAAATCAGTATTTTAGGAATTAAATACCAAGAGGATACTAGATGGGATAAGGTAGCTTAGTGTTCATAAGAAATTTTATGTGCAAATTTGGTTTGTTTTAAAAAAGGCAAATAAACCCTATAGGAGGAAAATTTTATAGTTCCAAAAAATATGAAAACCCATTCTTTATGAAAGAATATAATGTGTTAAATTGATATTGGAAAAGGAATCCAGTTCCAAAGGAAAATATTACCACCTTTTCAAAGAACATCATAAGATATAGTAATAAATCATAGCATAGTCATATTTTAAAAAGCATGAAATATATATTAAATTTTATGAAAATTTTATTTTTCTAAAAGTATTAAAATGTTAAATACTAAAGTTGAAAGCAGTTTAAACGCAAATTCTTTAGTCTAAAGACAATAATATAAACTCTAATATAATTTTGACTATATTTAAACTACATAGTCACAGTAGTTATGACAAGATTTAAAATTATCCCATTAGCAGCATTCTTTAGCCTACCTTTTGAAGGTGTCTATAAGAATATATGTGTACAACAAAATGTTATGCATGATATGAACACCTGTATCACAGCAGCATATTCTACTGGCACAATTATGTAGGTAATGAGAGGTCTACCTCTTCAAAATCAATTTTTATAGCCTTATAAATTTATAATTCAAGACATTAATGTTTCTCAGTTCTAAAGATGAGTAATCAATATACACTAAATTATTAGCTTTGTGCACCTGACAAGTTTAAAAACAACCTAAGTGAATGATACAAACAAATCGTGACAGTCATACATATAAAAAAGCACAAACTATGGATATATACCCCAACATGAATGCATCTCAAAAACATTCTGGGCAAAAGGAGCCAGATATAAAATGTGTATTATGCTTACATTTATATGAAGTTCTAGAAAAGATTAATCAATAGTGACAAAAAGCAAACTGAGAGTTGACTGGGGCCAGAGGAGGGAGAGAGAACTGGGGAGGGGACCAAGAAAATCTGGGGTGGTGGTAGCAGAAATGTTCCTTATCTTGACTGTGGTGGTGTACATGGGAGCATATATTTGGGTGGATCCAACTGTATATAAATTAGGCCTCAA
The DNA here is from genome assembly GCA_004024845.1 of Tonatia bakeri. Classification (NCBI taxonomy): domain Eukaryota; kingdom Metazoa; phylum Chordata; class Mammalia; order Chiroptera; family Phyllostomidae; genus Tonatia; species Tonatia bakeri. Next base: position 182,203 of record PVIA01000777.1, read on the forward strand.
TATAAGTTTATTTAAAAATCTCTTAAAACATCACATAAAAGAAAAATGAATTAGTTAATAAACCAAAGTTTAAAAACATATGGTCACATAATTGTTACATCAAAGAGAAAAAATTCTACCTGGTTCTCCAAAAATTAAGTTTTTAGATATTTTATTCATTTATTTTTAGACAGAGGGGAAGGGAAGGAAAAAGAGAGGGAGGGAAACATCAATGTGTTGGCTGCCTCTCGCACGCTCCACACTGGGGAACCTGGCAACTCAAGCATGTGCCCTGAATGGGAATTGAACTAGTGACCCTTTGGTTCACAGGTCAGTGCTCAATCCACTGAGCCACACCAGTTGGGCCAAAAATTAATTTTTATGGGATTTTACTTTGAATTTTCTCAATGTGTGGGAATATAGTCAGCACTGCATCAGAATTACTTTCATCTTTGCACAACATGATTAAAAATCATCAACCAGAAAGAATAGTGACCGATACATGGTTTTTTACCCAATGCAGGATTCAGTTTAAAGATAAAAACCCAGTGCAAAGCCTCTTTTCTCCATAGCCTCACTTCATCCTTTGAAATGGGAGGAATGTTATCTCCCCTCTCTAAGTCAGTGTAGCACTTGACCTATATACCTCTCTTACACACTTAAAGTTTTTATATCTATATATCTATCTATATTTATTTCTCTCTTGCTCTCGCTTCTCTCTAGAGAGAGAGATATCTTACATGATTATCCTCTTCTACCCAACTAGGTAAGTTCCATGAAGGCAGAATGAGTGTCTGATGCATTTTTGCATCTTCACTAAACATGTAACATAGTGGCTTACATATAATAAATATTAAACGTTTTCCTAGTTAAGTGAGTGAGTGAAAAATTAAGGAAAGGCCTGTTAACCAAACATTTAGACATTTTCAGAAGTTGCTGAAGAAAACTATAAAGTAAAAATCAAAACAGATGTTCTACTTTTGCTGATGGCAGGTGACCAACTCTATGATGAGAACTAAAAAAAAAAAGGACAAATATGAAACAAAAATCCTCTAAAGGCATCAAAGAGCTAACAAGATCATAAAGAATCACGGGGCTATGTTATGGAAGAAAAGAACTGTAAGAAAAACATTCCTGTTTCTCTCTGGCTCACTACTCACCAGCACTTCTGATGTCTATGTGTTTTTCACACACAGCAAGTCTCCAACTCTCAGGACACCAACTAGGTACCCTGCAATTTAACTCAATTATGACACTAACCACCTGGGGTTAGCACGGATCCCACAAGTAAGGGCTCAGTCCCATAAGTCTGCTCCTCTCCACATACTTAAGACACCAATCCCAAGTCCAGGTTGTCATCTATGCTTCTGACTGACTGGTTACAAATAGGGGGTTCCACAACCCACTCCCTGGGTTTGATAATTTGCTAGAATGGCTCACAGAACTCAGGAAAACACATTACATACTAGGTTATCAGTTTATTAGAAAAGAAAACAACTCAGGAACAGCCAGATAGAAAAGATGCATAAGGAAAGGCATGTAGCAGTGACACTCAGCTTCTTCCATGCCCTCTCTGGGAATGCCACCCTCCCAGCACCTCCCCATGTTCACTAACCCAGAAGCTCTCTGAACCCCTTCAGTGAGGATTTTTATGGAGGCTTCACTTTGTACAGATCACTGATTTAATCACTGGACTCTGGTGATTAATTCAATCTCTAGCCCCTCCCTCTTCCAGAGGTAAAGGGATGAGGTTGAATGGTCCAACTCTAATAACATGACTGACTGGCTCCTCCAGCAATCAGAACTCCCCACTTTTAGGGGTTTTCCAAGTCACCTCATTAACATAAATTCAGATGTAGTTCAAAGGGGCTTGTTATGAAAACAAAAGATACTCTTTTTACCTTTGTTACTCTTATCATTTAGCAAATTCCAAGAATTTTAGGAATGGGGATAAAGACCAAAAATAATGTAAAATCAGTATCACAGACATGCAGTGAGACAAATTCAGAACAAGAGGGTCCATTTTTCAGATATAGCCTACCAATTTTGTAAGAGGTGGCTAAGATGATGAGAAGTTGAAATAAACTCAATAAACTAACAAGGGAAAAATAAAGGAATTTAGGGTCTGCCAGGGATGGAGAATCTGACAAATGTCTAGTGTTCTGATTGGAGTGCCTGGAGAAGTTATACCCTAGAAATAAGGGTGAACTAGAAAAAGACCAGAGACTCACAGGATGAAAGCCCAGCTTCAAATATCCCATCACTTACTGAGTTTAGGTGACCTGGGATTGCGAGTGTGACCACCCATCTACCACAAGAAAGTCTTCTGAAGGGAGATAACGATATCCTAGGACTAAAAGCTCCACAATTTTTCATATACAATGACTGATATTCTATTTTGAATAACCAGGCATATGAGGGACAAACTAAAGTAATAATAAAAAAAGAGCTGTTCTGGCCAAGATGGTGGTGTAGGTAAATGTGGTACTCAAATCCTCCCACAACCACATCAAAATTACAACCACCATCACAACAACCACCATCCAGAACCATCTGAAATCTAGCTGAATAGAAGTCCTACAACTAAGGACATGAAGAAGCAGCCACACTGAGACTGGTAGGAGGGACAGAGACAAGGAACAGGCAGGTCCCACACCCACATGTAGCAGATAAAAATCAGGAGGGCTGTCTCAGCTGTGGAGGTCCCACATGAGGAGCAAGGGGTCCGAACCCCACACCAGGCCTTCAGCCCAGGGATCCAGTGCCAGGAAGAGAAGTCCCCTTAATTTCTGACTGAAAATCAGTGGGGATTGTGAATGAGTGAAATCGAGGGCATCTGGAGTCCCAGATGTTCCTCTTAAAGGGCCCACACATGGACTTAGACTCATTTGCTCCAAACTCCAGTGCTGGGGCAGCAGCTCAAAAGACACTAGGGACATATAGGGAGGACACCAAATTGTCTGGCAACAGGATGAGGGCTGGAAGGGCAGCTTTCTCTCAGACAGAAGTGCTGGCAGAGGCCATTGCTCCTTTTCTGGGGCCTCCCCACACAAAACTGATAGGTGGGAGCCATATCTGAGTCTCTATCAACCTAGCCAACACCATTGGCCCTGCCCTGGTGATTCCCTGAGATCCTATTCTACCCAGCTTTCCAACCCACCCAAGCTATTTCCAGTGGCTTTTCAATATGAATGGCCTGTCTTGGCTCATGCTTCCAGCTTTCCAAAAATCTCTCAAACAAGCAGCATCTGACCGTGGTGTGTGCTGTACCTCTGGCTAAGTGGCCCTAGGATTAGCACTAGTAGCAGTCAGCCTTGGTTTGCAACTTGGCATCTCCTGGGTACCTCCAAGCCCAGCACGAGTAGCAGCCATCTGTAGATGGCTTCATAGCTCATGCCAGGTGGCCCCTGGCAAGGCACAGGTGGTAGCTGACCTTGGCCTGCACCTTGGTCCAGAGCCAGTGCACCCAGTGGACAACGCCAGACCATGTCAGAGCATCACCTAATCACCTCCACAACTGACACACTCAAGAGGCAGATTCAGTGGGCTGAAGTAAATCCTACTCTGTTTCCAGGGCCCCATCACAGCAGATCCTACACAGTAGCCACCACCAGTCCTTGCACCTGATTAGCCTGGGAGTAAATCCCTACCATTGACATGCCAACAGCAATCGATGCTCAACTATAACCAACAGGTGTACACAGCCTGCACAGGGGGTGCACCTGGAGTGGCCAGCTCTGGTGATCGAGGAGGCTGTGTCACTAGATCCTCCAGCACACATACTACATAAGGCCACTCTTACAAGCCCAGGAAAAATAGAGCTTTACCTAATACAAAGAAACAAATACAGGGAGGTAGCCAAAATGCGGAGACAAAGAAACATGTCCCAAATGAAAGGACAGAACAAAATTCCAGTAAAGAGCTAAATGAAATGGAGACAAGTAATCTACCAATGCAAAGTTCAAAACTCTGGTTATAAAGATGCTCAATGAACTTAGGGGAAATGTAGATGAACTTAGTAAGAACATCCATGAAGAGATAGGGAACATAAAAATAGAGATAGAAAACATAAAAAAGAAGCAGTCAGGAATGAAGAATACACTAACTGAGATGAAAAACACATTATGAGGAATCAACAGTAGAGCGGGGGAAGTAGAGGATCAAATCAGAGGTTTGCAAGACAAGGAAGCAGAAAACATTCAAACAGAACAGCAAAAAGAGAAAAAAAAGAACCCAAACAATGAGGGTAGTTTAAGGGGCCTCTGGGAGAACATCAAGTGTACCAACATTTGCATCATAGCAGTGCCAGGGGAAGAGAGAAAGAGCAAGGAATTGAAAACCTATTTGAAGAAATAATGATGGAAAACTCTCCTAACCTGGTGAAGGAAATAGACACACAAGTCCAAGAAGCTCAAAGAGTCCCAAACAAGATGAACCCAAAGAGGCCTACACCAAGACACATCATAATTAAAATGCCAAAGGTTAAAGACAAGAGAGAATCTTAAAAGCAGCAAGAGAAAAGCAGTTAGTTACTTAACAAGGGAACTCCCATAAGACTGTCAGCAGACTTCTCAACAGAAACTTTGCAGGCGAGAAGGGATTGGCAAAATATTCAAAGTGGTGAAAAGCAAGGACCTAAAACCAAGTACTCTACACAGCAAAGCTATCATTTACAATTGAAGGACAGACAAAGAGTTTCCCAGACAGGAAAAAGCTAAAGGAGTTCATCACCACCAAAACAAGTATTATAAAAAATGTTAAAAGGTCATCTTTAAGAAAGAGGGTGGTGGGGAGATGGGTAAAAAAGGTGAAGGGATTAAGAAGTACAAATTGGTAGTTACACGATAGTCATGGAGATGTAGAGTACAGCATAGGGAATAAAGCCAATAATACTGTAATAACGATGTATGGCATCAGATGGGTACTAGATTTAAAATGGTGATAGCTTAGTAAGTTATATAATGTCTAATCACCTTATTGTACACCTGAAACTAATATTATATGCCAAATAAAAAACTGAAAAATAATAAAAGGAAAACAACCAAGGATCCAAAGAATGAAGTTTTCAGACAGAATTTCAAGTAACTATACTTAAAATATGCAAGGAGTTAATTTACAAGATTCAGAGTTTAGTAGAGAACTTGAAACTACTAGAAAAGGAACCATACACTTTCTAGAACTAAAAAAAACAGTAAACTAAAATTAAAAATAGCCCTGGTTGGTGTGGCTCAGTGGATTGAGCACTGACCTGTGACCGAATGGTGGCCGGTTAGATTCCCAGTCAGGGCACATGCATGGGTTGCGGGCCAGGCCCCCAGTTGTGGGTGATTGAGGGGCAACAAATCAATGTTTCTCTCCCTCTCCTGCCCTTCCCCTCTCTTTAGAAGTAAATAAATAAAATCTTTTTTAAAAATTAAAAATATAAAATTTACCAGTATCAAATTTAACAACTGTTTCATAAAAAACAGTTGTATTTTATCTTTCTCTAACCCAGACTAAAATCGATTTGCCAGTATTTTCTTTTGTTTTTTATTATTATCAATCACATTTTAGAAATGTTTTATTTATTTTTATTTTATTTTAATCATTGTTCAAGTAGAGTTTTCTGCCCTCTGCTCCCATTCCTGCTCACCCACCCATCCCTCCCTTCTTCCCTCCCATTACCACCCTCACCCTAGTTTTTGTCCATGTGTCCTTTAAATTTGTTTCTGTAAACCTTTCCCATTCTCCCCTGAAATTCCCTCTTCTCTCCCCTCTGGTCACTGTCAGCCTGTCCTCTATTTCAGTGTCTTTGACTATATTTTGCTTCTTTCTTTGTTTTGTTGTTTAGGTTCCTGTTAAAGGTGAGATCATATTGTAGTTGTCTTTCACTGCCTGGCTTATTTCGCTTAGCATAATGCTTTCCAGTTTCATCCATGCTGTCGCAAAGTGTAGGAGTTCCTCCTTTCTTTCTGCTGCATAGAATTCCATTGTGTAAATGTACCATAGTTTTTTGATCCATTCATTTACTGATGGGCATCTAGGTTGCTTCCAGCACTTAGCTATTGTAAATTGTGCTGCTATGAACATGGGGGTGCAAAGGTTCTTTTGTATTGGTGTTTTAGGGTTCTTAGGATATAGTCCCAGCAGTGGAATTGCTGAGTCAAAAGGCAGATCCATTTTTAGTTTTCTGAGGAAATTCCATATTGTTTTCCATAGTGGTTGTACCAGTCTGCAGTCCCACCAACAGTGCACTAGGGTCCCCTTTTATCCACAACCTATCCGGCACTTGTTTGATTTGCCAATATTTTCTACATTAAGAGTGTTGATGCTCTAGGGGGGTTCAAAGGGGTAGAGGGATAAAGGAAAAAAGAAACACAGACAACAGTGTGGTGATTGTGGAGGAAGAGGGGGGTGAGTGGAGGTAGAAGAGAATACAGGGGGGATAAATAAAATAAAATAATAAAATAAAAAATAAAATTTTTATTTACAAACATTGAAAGAAAAAAAGTGTTGATTTACATTAAAGTCTTCAATCCATTTTCGATTGCTTTGATATATGATGAGAAGTAGAGAATTCACCTAAATAATCATTTTTTCCAATTTCATTTATCAAACATTTCTTCCCTTTCACTTGATCTGGCATGCTATATCTATCATGTACTAAAGTCTCACGCTTTCTTACGTCTGTTTGGGACTCTCAATTCTACTCCAGTGGTTAATCTGTTTATTGCTACCCCAATGCTACACTGCCTTGATTAGTACTTTCCTTACAATACTATCTGATAAGTTCAGTTTCTTGTCAGTATTCCTCTTCTATTGAGTATTCTACTTTTGTTGTTCAGAATTATCTTATCATATTTAGTAGAAAATCTTGCTAGGAGTTTGTTTGGAATTGCATTGAATCTGTATATCAATTTGGGGGGAAATGTAATCTTTATAATATTGATATTAGAGAATATTATATACTTCTCCATCTACTTAGGTGTTCTCCATTATCGCATAATATAATTTTCCCAAAAGAAATCTATTTTTAATATATTTTATTGATTATGCTATTATAGCTTTCCCAATTTTTTCCCCTTTGCTCTCCTCCACCCTGTACTCCCATCCCTCTAGTAATCTCCCCCCCTTAGTTCATGTCCATGGGTCATGCATCTAAGTTCTTTGGCTACTCCATTTCCTATACTGTTCTTAACATCCCCCGTATATTTTGACCCTATACATTTGTATTTCTTAATCCCTGTACTTTATCCCCATTCTCCCACTTCCTTCTCCATATGATCTCCATATTTATGATTCTGCTCCTGTTCTGATTGTTTGCTTAGTTTGTTTTTTAGATTTAGTTCTTGATCATTATTTCTTACATATGTTGCTATGTACTTTATATTTTCTAACAATATTTCCTTTAATTATTTGTTGCTGATGTACAGGAATAAAACTAATTTTTATATATTAAGTTTATATCCATTTACCATTTTAAATTTATTATTTTAATTATTTGAATTTTCACTGTGAATATCAGCTTCCAATAATTACAGCTTTGTTTCCTCATTTCAATTGGTCACACTGCACTGGCTACAATCTCACTACAGTGTAATGAATGAATGTATAAGTAGTAAAGATGGATAACTTATACTAGGAAACTTATCACCTCAAGGCACTTAGTTGTGAAGATAGATATTGAAAATAACAATAATACAAACATATTGTTTAGGTACCAAAGTGAAATATAAATAAATTCCATCATAGACCCTGTCCACAATGAGCATGAAATTCATCTCAGAAGACAACTGCTGAAGAATTAAATGATCCAATAGATGTCACAAAGCTTTTCATGTTAATTGCTGAGTGAATGATATAATTAGGAGAATATTATCTGAGGGTGAAAGAACTAAAAAGGCTTTCAGACCACTTCTGGTAAAGAAAACAACTGGAAGTATTTTTTGTACATGAGTAAAAACAAGGCATGTTCATCCATTCATTTGTTCATTTATTCTTTCAAAAAAGTTTAATAAAGCCTCTACCACGTGCCAGACATGGGCTAAGTATCAGAGATGCATAAAAGACAGTCCTGCTCTTCATAGTCTCATGATTTAATGAAAGGGAAACATGTAAACAGAATTATAGCAAACCACATTAGAAACATGCACAGCACCTTTGGGAAACAGGCAGAATAATTCACTCTGTTTAGAAAGGTCAAGAAAAGCTTGAAAGGGGTGACCCTTAAACTTAAACTTGAAGCCTGAGCAGGAAGAATTCACCAAGTTTTGTAGATCAGAGCATTCCATGCAAGGAAAATGCATGTATAATGCATAGTGCAAGAAAGAATATGATACTTCTAACATGGCACACAGTTCAGAATGGCAAAAACAGAGCATGCATGTAGGCATTCGGTGTTAGGAGGAGGGATAAAGTTGAAGCAGAGCATGAAAGATGGAGATAAAAAGTTGGCATCAAAAACCTGGATCAGATTATGAAGGGTTTTGAATGTCATGCTTCAAAAGTTAAATTTAACAAGTGTATCACAGTTTATCAAAGTGTTGTCCATGGATCACTTGCATCAGGGTAAAATATAAGTTTAGGACCCTTAGTCATAAAAAAAATTAGTAGACTAAATAAGCATTTTCTTTAAAAAAATGGAATGGGAAGAAATGGAATAGAATAAAAAGCAGACTGCATATAGTAAGAGTATTGGTTTTTATCTTTGTGTGCAAGTATATGGATTGAGCAAAGAAATAAAATGTATTTTCTACTTTGAGTCACAGTCAAATAAGAAACATGGATCTAGATACTTGTTAAAATACACAGTCCAGGCCCCACACCAAACCTATCAAATTAGTGGGAATGTAGCCTGGAGTCCCCATTTTTAACAGGTACTAAGGGATTCCTACACACATTCAAATTGAGAACCACTGCTGAAGATTATTTAGAACCACTGAAGGATGATAAGCAGGGTTCTGAAATAATTCATTCTGGTTTTAAAACAGTCTATTTGGATGCAGAGTATAAACTGATTGGAGGATGATCAAGAATGGAAGCAGGAGCACAAGTTTAAAGGCTACCAACAGTGGTCCAGGCTAAAAATGATGTTACATTCTACAATGGTAATGAGAAAAATGGAGATGGACAGAGATGGTCAGGGTAGATGAACAAAACAGTTTTTCTGGAACAGTGAAGTATCCATGAAGAAGAGCAGTAGAAAACATGTAGGAGCTACATGTGGAAGACTGAATTCAGGGCCATTTAATTTTTAAACTATTTAAGGAGACTTTGCAACCTTTCAATTACAATAATATTTAAGAGCACTGTTCTAAGTAGATTATTCCAATAGGACAAAAAACTACAACAACTCAACTTATGAGATGATTAAGTCCTAAACTGGAGAGGTAGCTAAAGGATTAGAGGAAGGAGTAAATGTTTAAAAAAGAAAAAGAAATAACTAAAAAACAATAAAAAACACAAAATATTGTGAAGGATCAATTGGCAGGAATGTTCCTTCCTCAAATCTGTCCAGGCCCCACACCAAACCTATCAAATTAGTGGGAATATAGCCTGGAGTCCCCATTTTTAACAGGTACTAAGGGATTCCTACACACATTCAAATTGAGAACCACTGCTGAAGATTATTTAGAACCACTGAAGGATGATAAGCAGGGTTACACATCTAGGCAGCACAGGAGAGAGAAGACCAGGAGCCTGGGAGCCAGGCTACCTGTGTTGAAATCCTAGCTCTACACTTACTAGCTATATCTTTAGCAAATTACTTAAATTTTCTGTTTTTATTTCTTTATTTATAAAATAAAAATAACAATAGTAACTACCTCATAAGTTATTATAAAAGTTAAACGGAGTAAAATATAGAAAGCACTTATGATGGAGCACTTATTAGGAGCTATTCTAAGTGCTATATGAGTGTTTGCAATTTTACTGGATTGGTAAAATACACAACATTACCCATCCCTAACCCAAAACCTTCCACAGATGGCCCATCTGCCTTCCAACTCCTGTATTTTTCTTTTTAATGCATTTTCCCTTGAGTCAGAAGATTTCGATTTGAATTCAAGCTGTGCCTCTTGTACCTGCTACACAACTTGGAAAACTTATATAACCAAAGTTTTGGTTTCCTCTTCTGTGAAACAGTCCTGTTGTTAATGAGTAAATAAATAGTGAACATAAAACACTTAACATTTACTCCTTGATAATACAAAAAGTACTTAATGGTAGATATTATTTATAATCTCCTTGTTTTATACTAAACTATCCTTCTTTTATACTACATCTAGATTTAGATGGCCTCTTTAAAGGTTTAGCCTTATACTTTGGCAATGAATGAAAATTTTAAATAAACATACTCTTAGTGTTCATACCATCAGTTCTGCATTTGGTCTGCTACTCCTAGAACCCTTCTCTTCAATCTAGCCTATGTGTGTAGTACCAGGTAGACCTAGCAGAATGAGTCTTCTTCACTGCACTGTCCCCTCCCCTCTAAAAGGCATTATTTAAATATAAAAATGATGACATTGTAAGAAATGTGCTTTGAATAGCTTTTCCCAGACCTTGAAAGGAATTTAGTTAAATTCATCTGCTTTTTCTTCTCCACATCCCCTCAGGGGCCACAGTATATAATTTAGGAGTTGGCTGCAGGGGTAAAGGGTAAAACAGAGCCAACCAGCCTACCTGGCCTCCAGAAACTCAACATCACTCACCAGCCACAAAGTAAACAAACCCACTACAGTGAATAGAAGAGAATCTACAACAAATGTCCCACTTAGGGGTTTTTAAATAAGAAAAGCTAAATCACATGGTAGGCATATAGAACTAATTTGTGCATATACACATTGTCTGCTATGATAAATCACAATTACTTCTTCTGTTATGAGAAATTACATTTGACTGAAAAGGGGCACAATGAAGATCTCTCAACAGTTTACCATCAAGGCAATGATTTTCTAAACCATATTCCAGGGAACCCCAAGGTATGGTAGGGTTAGAACTGAAAATTAAATGTTCGTTTGTTCAGATAGGAAATATTAGGGCTGAAAGAATCTCAAAAGGTCATTCAATTTACTCAAGCTATAAGGAGGGAAAACTACAGTTAAGACTATATAATGCCCACTAGCCAAATGGTGTGGTGTCTATGATACTTTGGAAAAAATTCCCTTATCTTATGATTTGATGTTGGCACATGTATACTTCAATGTACAATTTTACACATTCTTTGTGGAAGTCAATGTATAAGAGTATGAAATGAAATTGTACTTTTTTGTGTACAAGGATGTTTATTTTAGCATTTTTTAATAATAGAAAAACTTACAACTAATATGTTTAATAGTCTGTAGAGTTGAAAAGATGTCCATGACCTATTCATTGAATAAAGCTATTATCCAAGTATGTTTAATATTCCAAGAAGTATATACTGTATATCGGCCAAATGAGATCAAAAATCCACCCTGTATTTGATTATTTTATGATTTGTATGTATTGCTTTTGGTATAAAAAACTTTTAAAACTCAAATTTATTAAGAAGTTTGAGCACTTTATAAAAGCCTCATAAAGTGTTTTTAAACATATGAATAAAATGCTTTTTCCTTTGCTAATAATTCTAATCATAGTATTGATGGGAACAATTCTTCATTTCTTTTGGTTATCTCTTTCAATCAGATGACACAGAAGAATAGATCAGTGAACAAGAATACGGGACAATGGAAATCACCCAATTGGAGGACAAAAAAGAAAAAAGAATTTAAAAGAATGAGAATAGCATAAGGGACCTCTGGGACAATACCAACTATACTAACATTCATATCATAGGGTTCCCAGAGAAGAGAGAAAGGGACAAGAAACCTATCTGAAGAAATAATGGCTGAAAACTTCCCCAACCTGGCAAAAGAAACATATCCAAATCCAGGAAGCACAGAGAGTCCCAAACAAGATGAACCCCAAGAGATCCATATCAAGACACATATTAATTAAAACATTAGAAGTTAAAGGTAAGGAGAGACTCTTAAAAGCAGCAAGAGAAAAACAACTAGATACATATAAGGGAATGCCCATAAGACTATCAGCTTATTTTTTAACAGAAACTTTGCAGGCCAGAAGGGAGTGGCAGAATATATATCTATGAAAGGTAAAAACCTACAACCAAGAATACTTTGCAAGGTTATCATTCAGAACTGAAGGAGCTATAAAGAGTTTCCCAAACAAAAGCTAAAGGAGTTCATCGCCACTAAACTAGTATTACAAGAAGTGTCAAAGGAAATTCTTTAAGAGGAAAAGGAAAGGCCAAAACTAGAAATAAGAAAATATCTGAAAGAAAAAATATCTCACTATTAAATGCAAAACATATGTAGTAAAAATATTAGACCGACCACCTGTAAAGCTATAATTAAAATGACAATAAGTACACAACTATCAATAATTCCCTTAAATGTAAATGGACTAAAAGCTCCATTCAAAAAACATAGGGTGTCTGAATAGATTAAAAAAAAAAAAATCCTTATGTATGCTGTCTACAAGAGACTCCCTTCAGATCAAAAGACACACACAGACTGAAAGTAAATAGATGGAAAAGGTTATTTCATTAAAATGGAAACAAAACAAAGAGCTAAGGTAGCAATACTTATACCAGACAAAACAGACTTAAAAACAAAAGTTATAACAAGAGACAAAGAAGGACCCAGCAATTCCACTTTTGAGCATTATCCAAAGAAAATGAAAGCGCTATTTCACAAAGTATAAGCACTACTATGGGACCTAGAATGTATTATGCTAAGTAAAAAAAGTCAGAGAAAAACAAATACTGCACCATTTCACTTATCTGTAGAATGAAAAGAGCTAAGATAAAACAAAGGAACAAGCCAAACAAAACAAAACAGACTTGTAGATACAGAGAACAAACATGGTTGTCAGAGGGTTGGGGAGTGGGGACGATAGGAAAAAAGGTGAAGGGGATTAAAAAGTACTAATTTATAGTTATAAGTAAGTCACAGGAATATAAGTACAGCACAACAAATAAAGTCGATAATATCTCAACTTTGCACAGTGACAGATGGTTACTAGACTTCTTATGGTAATCTCTTATATGGTATATAAATGTCAAATAACTATGTTGTACACCTGGAACTAATATAATATTACATATCAATGATACTTCAATTAAAAAGAGGCTTACCTTCTGGAATGTAAAAGAGAACATTTTGGAGCTTTTCTTATAGAATAATGGTATTTTTCCACTGATATAAGAAAGCATAACAATTTTTTTCAACACTGTATTAGATTTTAAATTATTTCATTACTCAGACACAGGTATAACTCAACAAGTAGAAAAATGAGCACAGAACTTAAGACAGCTTTTAAAACATAGGTTTAAAGTACAAATAAAAATCATATAAATAAGTCAATATTCAAATATAAATAATTTTATCAAAAATACTTACTGTTGAAAGGATTGATTCCTGCACTTATTCTTGAAACAATAGCTTCTTTTACTTCTTTTTTCTTTACACATCGAATACCCAAATTTTGAAAACTAGAAGGAAAACACAGAACTTTCAAACTGCATTGTAGTTAAACACATAAATACTAAAGAATACTGCAAGTATCAAGCATACATCCAACAGTGAAGAGTAATCATACTGTCAGATGGAAATGGTAAAGCATGTTATACATTTCCAATCACTATGATAAAGATGTGAGGGTAAAAAAAGCGGGGTTATATTTCTAAGAAAACTGTTAAAAGAAAAATAACATATACTCCATAGGTTTTGCATACAGTATTTTACAATTACACCTTACTAGTATGCCTATGCCAAATATACCAAAGTAGATAAGAATTAACAGAAAGTGACACCAAAAAGCCAAAATTCCCCTCCTAAACAAATTCACTATCAAATCAATGATGTCTGTATATTTGATAATGTAAAGCAAAAGTTGTAAAAAGATGCCCACAGGCTGAAGCTGACAGGTATATTTTGTTGAGCCCATAATAATGTTGTCTATATTTTAAAAAATGTTCATAGACTACTGACATTTAAAAATCAGGTAACTACATATAAATGCCTGGATTTCTGGCTTCTTGAACATTTTAAAGGTCTGAGAACAGTAGGTTGATACAGCTGGAGCTGATGCAGTGCTGTCCAGTTTGCTGCGGTGCCTACTAGTCCTCACAAACTTGACTCTCTTCACTCCCCAGACATCTTGATATTTGAGAGCCCTGACTTCACTGCTAGTAGTGGTGGAATGCATTTTAGGCAGTACTATATGAAGTTATAATAATCATTCATCACAAGAAAGCACTGAAATGTGTTTTTTAATTAGAGAGATGTTTGATACTAACAATAATATTTAACAAAAGTTTTATAATGTCATTTATGGAAAACTTCTCAATAGCTACAAATATTACTAATTTGCATGTGTACTATAGATGATGGTTGGGGGAACTCCCCTGCCACCACTAGTCATACTTCTTCCCACATGGAAAAACCATGACATCATTAAAGTTGGGTGGGTGTGACTAAGGAAGCAAAATGACTATAACATCATCACCACTCATTCAAATTTCACATGGCAATTTGCTACAGGAGGCTGCCTGCCTTGTATGCCACCTCCAATGTCCTTGCTGTCACATATTCACACTCTGCACATGCACCACACTTGTGATTTTATTAGCATCTAAAGTATCCTTGACCTTACCTTCCTCTGCTGCCAATAATTAAAAAAAAAATCTTAAATTCATAGTCTTTTCTTGAAACCTCGAAACCACAACCCTCTTCCTCAAAAGTATTCCATTTCTTTGAAAGTTTCTTAACTTGGTTCTCACTTTTTCTTTGACAAAAGATTTTAAAGAATCCTCTATCTTAATACATTTATACACTACTTGATTTAGTTTCATCTGAAACATTGTATTTGACTGCTATTCACAGAATATTAGTAGTAGAGATTTCTGAAATTCTGACATGAGGAAACCAAGGATCATAGAGATTACTTTAATGAATGACTCATTCATTCATAGTTGTTCAACAAGCTTTGGGGTTCCTACCATGTACTAAAAACTCTGGAAAATAATGGGGATATATAACCCTTCCCTTCACGTAACTCACCATCTAGAGCAGGGGATGGCCAACTAAGGCCCGTGGACTGAATTTAGCCCACCACTTGTTTTAAATAAAATTGTACTGGAACACAGGTAAATGGATTTGTTTATGTATTGTCTATGGGTGCGTTCATGCTGCAACAGCAGGGCTGAGAAGTTGCAACAAAGACCATTTGGCCTGCAAAGCCTAAAATATTTACTATCTGGCTCTTTACAGAAAAAAAGTGCTAACCTTTAGTCTACTGAAACAGAGAGATATTAAGTAATCACACACACACACACACACACACACACACACAAATGCTAAACTGAAACCACAATAATTTTTATAAAGGAGATGTACATGATGCCACAGGAGCCCTATGATGGGAATAAATTGTTCAATTCATTCAGAGGGGGCACAGAGACTTCTTATAGGAAGTGATACTTATGAACAGAAGTGAACTAGGGGAAGAGGAGAGTAAAAAGACTTCAGGCAGAAGGAAAACATGCAAAGGACCCTATAGAAGGGCACTGAGAACAGAAAATCCTTAAAGGAAGACCTTTGTAACTGGAATATGGAGTTCAAGGAGAACACAGTGTAACAGAAGGCTAGAAATACAAGTGGGTCATGTGATCTTTATAAGGAATGTTGTCCTAATTCCCAGTGTCACATAAACTTATTAATATGTTTTAAGCAGAGATATAACTATCAGATTTGTATTAGAAAAGACCATGCTGAATAAATAAATTTATTTAATTTTTAAAAAGATCGCTTTGGCTATTCCAGAGGACGACATAATGGGAAGGAAGAGGCACAAAAACAGCTGATGTGAGACCAGTGGGAAGGCTATTCTTCACAGCCCACATTTAGACTACAGTAATAGCAGTGTGGTAGTGATGGAGCTCACTGAGACAAGTAGGTAGACTCAGGAACTATTTTGGGAGATACCTGTTAAAAATTCAATGTATGCACCTGTGTGAAAGGTAGTCCCAAAATTTAACTGCCTGAAAGATTGAAAAGAAACAGCCAGGAAAGTAGGAAAACAGGAGTTTTTTTCTCACAAAAATCAAGGAATAAGAATGTTTAGGAAGGAGTGATGTACAGTGTAAAATGCTGCTGGGAGGTCAAATAATATAAATAGGAAATATTTCTTGCCAAGTTAGTATAATTAGATATTTTACATTTTGTGTTTTTATTGCAAGAACAATATTTTGAAGTATATTTTCTAAATGGTTACTACTAATATATAAAAAGGCAACTATTTTTTCCTGTTGTAATTAGTTTCATTTTCCCCTAAACTCAATATATGTTTATTGTTAAGAAATGAATTATAGCCCTGAATGGTGTGGTTCAGTGGTTGGGCATTGTCCCACAAATCAAAAGGTTGCCAGCTCAATTCCTTGTCAGGGCATATGCCCTGGTTGCGTAGGCCAGGTCCCTGGTTACAGGTGCACAAGAATCAACTGATTGATGTTTCTCTCCCTCTCTTTCTCCCCGCCAGCAAAATAAATAAATAAAATCTTTTATAAAATGAATTATAAAGTAAAAACAAGCAAAAACATGAAACCCCATAATCCTATCCATCCAGAGACAACTATTATTAAGCCCTTAATGTATATAGTACCATGGGTATACATGCATTTATTTTAAACAAAAAGATTATTAATCACATACTGTCTTAAATCTATTTTATTTACCTAACATTATAAATATCTTTCCATGCAAAGACATACTGGCAATGTTATTTTTAGGCGACATAGGAGTACATTGTATAGATATATCAGTTTATTTGACTAATTCCCCTTTATTATTTGGATTGCTTCTAACTTTTTGCCATTACAGAGTTGCAATGAACATCACCATAGCTAAGTGGCTGAACTGTTTAATTAATTGTTTCCTGAGAATAAATTCCTAGCACTAAAATTGCTACTTCAAGAGACATTCATATTTTTCAGACTTTTGCTACGCAGTTATTAAAATTACCTATCAGGAAGGTTTAATTTATTTTCTCACCAACATAGTGAATGGACCTATCTTCTGGCAGCATTACCAACACAGTGATAAATAATTTTTAATCTTAGAACTATTGCTGTATGTTAATTTGATTACCTGCCCTTTTCTAAATAATAATTCCAGTTTTCCAGTTGATTTTCTAACACCTGGAATTTTAAAATTAACTATTAGAAAAGAGATAAAGTAAAAATTTATGAAAACCAAAATTTTTTCATTAATTGTTCAAAGAAAAGAAATCACATCATAAAATAATCTATTCAATATGTTTTTTAAAGATTTATTTATCTATTTCTAGAGAGAGAAGAGGGGAGGGAGAAAGAGAAGGAGAGAAACATCAATGCGTGGTTGCCTCTCACACACCCCAACCGGAGACCTGGCCTGCAACCCAGGCATGTGCCCTACTGGGAATCGAACTGGCAATCCTTTGGTTTGTAAGCCAGCTCTCAATCCACTGAGCACACCAGCCAGGGCTCAATATACTTACTTTAGGTAACGGTAAAGAAGTATTCCTTCTACCATCATGAGCTATGTCTACTAATATGGAATAAAGCAGTGCTTCTAATGCAAATGGCAAGAAATTTAAATGTAAATAGTAAAAATTTATAGTAAATAGAAGTAGAATGAGGAATTAGTTTTTTCTGCTAAAAAATATCAGATGTACATGGATAGGAAACAAAGCATCCCATGCTTACCTGATACCTGAAACCTGAAAATGGCTGTGATGTATACTTACAATAAAGGCCTGCGTTCTTGTCCAAATTCTGCTTCATAGTAGCCATCTCTGCAGTCTTTTCCTACTAAATCATGTGGATGAGGTTTAAATGGTTCATTCTTTGTTACTAATGTAATTCTCACTTTTCCTTTTCCACAATAATTCATAATCTGAAAAGGGGGAAAATATAATAGATGATCCATAAATATTTCCCTTTAAGAACTATCTAATAAATGAGAGTTCAATTCATATAATGTAGTTAGCACTAAACAAATAAAGTCCAACTGGCTGGCAACCACATTTTAGATGAAACTTCCCAGAGAATACCACTAGGGAAGAATTTACATCTCAGTTTCCTGGCATATTAATTTCAATTGGTCATATCATCTGATTCTGCTTATTTTCCTTTTAAAAACAAATAATGTTATACCAAAACATTATTTGAGAGCATGAGAAAATACTTAGATGTTAAGTCACTGAATGCCAGGCTCTTAGATTGATTATCATACCATAAATATCCTTTCAAAGTATGTATTTAAGCTACATTGCATATGATAGCACACCAATACAGAGAACCATTTTACTTAATACAGTATGTGACATTTCATCTCACAAAAATAGTTGTTCATCAGTAAGCATATCCCAAGTGCTCACTGTACAGTAGGCAACAAATCAAGCTGAGTTTCACAAAATTGTTTTACACAGTAAGTACACCTAGAACACTGAGAATAAAGAGGAGAGTTAAGCATGGAAACAGGACACTCTGAGCGTGGGGAGGAGCTAATGTTTAGTTTGGAAGCTAGCACATTTTCAAACACAAAGCAGGGAATATAAAAACCAGCTTACAACAATGAAGCAAGGTAGTTAGGTAACAATAGGTAGTTTTACAGATAAGAGGACACTAAAATCCATAATTCTGAATTTAAACTTAATTTGAAAAGAAACCAGGAAGTATGTATTGCCTTTTTGAATGAAAGAGAGAGTAACCACTTAAAATTGCAATAGGGGCTGATGTAGAACTCAAAATGCAAAATATTTCGGACCTCCTGGAATGGTAAAATATAGGTCTTAGAAATATTTTAGAGAACCTATAGAATAAGCTCAATTATAGAAAAGAGTTAATAATTGCTCTTCAAAGATTAGAAGAACAGTGCTTTCTTATTTACCTTTTATTAGCATTTTTCCTATTTTAATATTTAAGTAAAATGTTAAAAGTAAGTAAAAGGACTTAGATAACTCAAATCCATATTGCTGCCAAAAAATGTGACAAAAATCAGGAACTTGGAATTGAATAGTGTCGCCATTGCCTTATCTTATAATTTAGCATTCCCTTTAAGTTCAATAGAATAAACTTTGTAAATAATGTAGTTATAAAACAGTGAATTAAGATTTGTTGATGAAAGACTAAATAACACTTTTCATAATCCACTTTGGTATTAAGATTTGTAATTGGCATTTAAAGGATAAAAATTCTTTAAAAATCAAATGAAATATAGTATATTAATATAAATATATTTTACAAATATAGTATATTGCCAAAATCATTTTGGATCAACAACTATTTTAAAAGTGACTATATTTCAAGTTAGTCAATGAAACCCAGAGTATCAGGGATAGGCAAGGAAGGCAAGGAAAAAGCAGGCAAAATATTCATTCTCTTTTCCCATAGCCCCTAGTTTACCCAACTGGTTACAAGAAGAATTCTAATTGAGTTCCCAAGTCCAAGTTTTTAATCTGCAGGACAATTCTGCTCACTGCTGGCAGGAGAGAATGCTTTTTCCTTATGAGTGCAGTGTTTCATGACAGGAATCATCACCCAAAAGCTGCCATGTACACTAAGCATTGTGAATCCCTCTACTTAGATTAACACATAATGAATAACTATCAGCGGGATGAAAAATCCATACTGTATTTAAGAAATGACCTTAGTCAGCTATCTAGTACAAATTAATTAAAGAGAAAAGAAAAAGAAAAGCCCATGGAAATGACTATAAAGAAGGTGGGCCTTCAATGTAAGGGCTGCAGCTAAAGGACGAAGCAACTAGAGTGAGACACACGAAGGAGAAAGGTCTATTACCTGGATAGACGGGTATGTTCGGTTGTTGTCTGTGCTGTGCTCCCCTGGAATGCTGCCTGCCGATCGCCCTTCACATTTGTATCTAAAACGCATTCCCCGCTGCCTGGGTTGTTCAATTATCTCTATATATGGATTATAACCACCTGAAATTTTTTAAAAAAGGGAGGATGGGATTAGGAGGCAATAATAATGGATTTTAACCATTTCATTTTTTTTTTCAAAACATCAGACTAAAAGATTTTCCCTCTCAATATTAAGTAACAAGGTTAAAATGTAAGATTCAGTGGTAAAAACATCCTTTATTCCCATTTAAACTGAGTTCCTATACAGTGTTAACACAAGTCATCAAATCATATTTATTGGTTAGCACTTTATCATTTAATATCTACAGTAATGCCAATGTGAAGTTTTTTTTTAATTTTTTTCTTTTATTGATTATGCTATTATAGTTGGCCCAATTTTCCCCCTTGCCCCCCTCCACCCAGTACCCCCAACTCCCTCTGGCAATCCCCCCTCCTTTGTTCATGTCCACAGGCAGCCGGGAAACCCCAGAGCCTGTGTACCCAGCAGACAGTTACAGACCACGTCAGAGCACCACCCAACCACCTCCACAAGCCACGAAGAGAGGTGGTTGCTGGCCTGGGGTCACAACCAGTCCTACCAGCTGTCTGGACTGGGTAAATCCCTCCCATTGACCTGCTGACAGCAATCAAGACTCATCTAAAGAGGAAGGAGTACTCAGCCCACACAGAGGGTACACCTCGAGTACCCAGCCTAGGGGATAGGGGAGGCTGTGCCACTGGACCCTATAGGACACCTACTACATTAGACCATGCTACTAAGACATAGAGTCAAAGCAGTTCAACCTAATACATAGAAACAAACACAGGGAGGCTGCCAAAATGAGGAGACAAAGAAATATGGCCCAAATGAAAGAATAGATCAAAACTCCAGGAAAAAAACTAAACAAAATGGGAGATAAGCAACATGAGGTTCTGAGATAACCACTTCAGGGATACCCATTTCTCACATGAGACCAAGCAGAAGGGTTTCTCCCAAGATTCCCCCAGAAGAGGCAAGAACAGAGTCTTCAGAAGTACAATGTTGTACTCCAAAAGTGAGTTTAACTGCTTGATTTTACGTTAGGCTCTTAACTATGGACTAAAAGACCTCAGTGACCATGAAAATATATTTAAATCCTTACAGAAAGATATGTAAGTTTTTTATATCTCCATTGGAATGTTAGTGGACTTATATACAATATATCAAGACAAGTTCCAGAAGGGACTTTAGGCCCAACATAATTTTCAGTCAGTCTCATCTAAACCTGTTCTAAAGAATAAGATATAACAAAAGAAAATTATTTACTTTTTATTACAAATATAATTTAAAATATGCAACTTTAGAATGAACTACCACAACATAGATGAATCTCAAAATAATTACCCTGAGGGGAAGACACTAGACAAAAAAAGCACATACTGTATGATTCCATACACACACACACACACACACACACACATAATCATAGGATATGTAAACTAATCTGTAATGAAAGAAAGCAGACTGGGATGTGGAGTGGATGAGGAAACTGGGGGACGAGGGGTATGTTAAGTATCCTGATTATAGTAATGATTTCAAGGTTGTATACCTGTCAAAACTTGCCAAATTGTATACTTTAACATGTGCAATTTATTATATTTCAATAAAGTTGTCTGAAACATATACAACTTTACCCCCTCATAGCCAAACTGTGGAAACAAAAGTTCCATAAAGACAGTCAAGTATCCTTACAAATAAAGTACATAGCAATGCGTCTTTATTTCAGACACATGAAGAGAACTTCCATTGGGAAAAAACCTTCCTCAATCAGTTTGGTGATTTCTAAATTGCCACAACTAGATATCCATTTTTTTTGTGTGTGTGCTCACTTCGGCAACCTACATATTAAACTTGAATACTCAATATTTTTATTGTAGACTTATCCTATACTAGAATGCAAATAAATCTTCAGAAAGGACAACACAGTGGGTCTTATCAGTGGCTTTTGGATCCTAACCAGCCAAATCTTCACAGTGAAAACCTTGAAAATGTTATTAAACTTCCCATTCTATAAAATGAGTAATAACAGCACTACCTCATTGGGTTGTTGTGAAGATTAGAAATACAGTATTAAGTTCTTACCAAGTATCTCACATATAACAAATTATAAACAGTGTCAATTATTTTAGATGCTTTCTCAAAAACAATGATTACAGTGATACAATGAAGGTATCACAACTGCCACTTTCAAGGATTTTAATAACAGTGAGACAAACAGCACAAATCGTTAGATTATAGAAGGGAAGAACAAAATTTTGTTTATGCTGATAGACTTCTGCGTAAAATGAAAATGAAAACAAAAGATTCAGGGACGTCTAATATATGTCAAAGGAAAAAAGGAGTTAAAGAGGCAAAAGGGTGGAGTGGGAGAAGGGAGAAGCGGGGCGGGCAGGGAGGCATTCTAGGTGAAGGGAGCGATGTGTCCAAAGGTGTGCAGTACAGCAGACACAGCCCTGATGGAAGAGAAGAGTTTAAGAACCACCAATACAGCCCCAGTGTAATTGGGGCCAATTTTCCATCCTTAGAAAGAAACACAAAAGACAGAGTA
Organism: Tonatia bakeri; assembly: GCA_004024845.1. Taxonomy (NCBI): domain Eukaryota; kingdom Metazoa; phylum Chordata; class Mammalia; order Chiroptera; family Phyllostomidae; genus Tonatia; species Tonatia bakeri. The sequence goes on from PVIA01000777.1 coordinate 204,690, forward strand.
CATTTGGGAATTTGGATTTCATACTATGAGTGTCAAAGAATCAGTGAATGGTCTTATGCAGGGGAATCACATGATCAAATTGGCATTTTAGAGTAAGAATTCTGGTGGCAATGAAGAGGTTGAAAAGAGAAAGCAAGGTAATCAATCAGTTTTAGAGTCTGTTATGGTAATATGAGCGGTGATGATGGTATATCTGAAATACAGTAGTGACAACAGGAATGAAGGATTATTTAAAAGGTGAAACTAACAGTACTTGGTGACTGATTGAACATCAGTGTTAAGAAAAAGAATCAATGATGGCTTCATAGTTTCTACTTTGGGTTACTGAGGAATGTATTACTGTTACCTTTAACTTTATTATGTTTGATTCAGACTGCTTGTGTTTGAATCTACCACCTATTTGTTTATTCAAAAGACAAAGGGTAGGAAAAGTAATTGACTTTAACCTAGTCAATTTCATAATACTTATTTCCACTTTACTAAAAAATGTAAGGCATGTAGATGAGTATTTCATAATTTCATATCCTTATATATTTTTATATTTTAAGTAATTAAAATTGACATTTTATTTTCAAATATTTCACATGCTTATATATCCTTGTAGGAATATTTTTAGGAAAGCACATTTTTCTCACAATAACTCAAAATACTCAACAGTAATTTTTAAGTGGTATCTTAAATCACTCATGTGGTTAAACTAAAGGTCGAATAAATCCCTGCCCACTACTTATTTAAAGGTGTCTTGGTGGGAATTTGATATAGAATGACATCATTAATGGTAAGTGGCTAACTTTTGGAGGAGTGTGAACAAAAGTGCTAGCCTCATAGTGATAATTCAAATAATTTTATTGGTTACACACTCCCTTAAACTAAAAAGTGTGTTTATGAAAAAGTCTATACATAAGAAAACAGAAAAACATTTGTTAAAAGATTAAATAAAACATTTTTAAAAGATTTTTAAATTATAAAAATGACAAATATTAGTTACATAACATCAAGTACTTTAAAAAACCCCTGAAATCTATCCTTCCTACTGTAGAAGCTCTCTATTGGTAAAAAGTCTTTCTAACAACCAGAGTTTATTATAATATCCAACATTCCCCCAGCTAGAAATAAACTCCCCCTCTTCTAAACTACCATAGTATTTTGTTTATGGCAATTATTCCAAATAACTACAATTTAGGTAAAACCTAAAAAAAAAGCTACTTGTTTTATTTCTTCAACCTACTTGAAGGCAGGAGTTGTATCTTACTCATCAGTGCCTTGCACACAGGTGTTCAGTAAGTATCTGTTAAATGAATGAACAAATATCTAAAGATCTTTTTGTCTGTGTAAGTTATATAATCACGATTAATCAGATTTTCTTCAATAGATTTCACTATTATGGAAAAAAATAGTGCTTTATAGGTGTACTAGAATGGCTACATCTTCATACTCCTCATACCCATTGATATTCTGATTGCTTTGTATGTATTAATGTTCTTTAAAAACTTCCCAGCTACAAACCATTTACATCATGCATCAGTACAATGTATCAGTTACTTCCTTCCTCAAATACCCTGTTTTGAAGTGCAATTCTTCCTGAAGATAAACAAATGCTGAGATGTAGTCATCTGTGGAGTGGAAGAAGGTAAAATATACATCTGGGAATTGTAGGAAAAATGAGTACTCTCAACTAATACGACTTCAAATCACTAAAGTTTTGAAAAGCACTAAAAAGTCTTCAAAATTGGTTCTATAAAAATTGATTACTGTATTTTTAACTAATAAACTGGGATTTCTCCCTATATTTTTAACAATATTGTACAAAGCCAACACAGACCAGAATAACATTTGAAATATAGCCAAAATGTTTGCAAGATATATTTATTTTTATCTGTACTTATGCGAAAAGAGTGCTATTTTTAAAACAGAGGGCCTACCTAATAAAGTATGAATTTGTAAGATGAAAAAAGAAATTACACCAAAATAAAAGTTAAAAATGGATCAATTGTCAGAAATAGACACATTAGAAATGAAAACCTTATAGCTGGAATTGGGAAACAGCATTAATTATACAGTGAAAAATATTAATTATAGTAATTGTAACATTGTTTTAAAGCACTTTATCATTTCTCAGGTGATCCTTTTAAATTTGTTGTTCATAAAAACAGAATAAAAGTTACTATCCTATTTTAATGATACTAAAAGCTCAAAATTATGTGAATTATGAATGACATTAGCAAATATGACAGCTGGGATCCCAGGGTGTCAAACCAGAAGATCAACAAGCTTAAAAACAGCTGGGGATAAGTTCACAGCAACTGATACAGCAAATAACCTAAAATAAATGTAATTTAGTTTAAGAAGATATGCATCTTGGTATAGGCAAGTGAGTATTTAGATTCAATGAAATTGCTGGAACAGAGTTCAAACTGGGGTTGTATATCAGAATCACCTAGGTAGCTTTTCAAAACATACATGCCCTGAGCCTACCTGAGATCTGCTGAATAGAAATAGAAATCCATCTAAAGCCCAGACATGTTTCCAAAAGCCTTCCAAGCTATTCTAACACATTCCTGATTAAGAACCATTGCTCTAAAACATAAAGAGCTGGAAACAATGATGCACATATCTATACAAGTAATCCAAAAATTCACATCCAAGTATGGGCTGGGTGATAAACTACACAGAGGAATTCTGACTACTTATAACATAGTCCTCTTTCTCTCCCACTCTAAAAAGCTTATCCAAATGCAAGCAGGAAAGAGGTGCGGGGGTGGGAAACATTATTATAGGGATAGCCTTTAATTACCCTGATTTATTTAAAAAGTAAATCATCCCTGGCTGATATGGCTCAGTGGGTTAATACCACTGATCATGGTGATGATCCTGTTTACCTTATGATACAGGTGAGTTTTTCTGGTTCTTTTTAGTTATGATAAAAATTTAAAATTACCATTTGTTACATAGCATAGCTAGAATGGCTTGCAAGTAACAAAGAGGCAAAGAAAACTTAAGCCAAATCCCATAAGGAAGGAAAAAGACTAACATGGAAAGTGCAAAAGAAATCAAGTATAGGATAAGTTATATCAATCAGTCTGGTAAAAGGACATGTGTCCTATCTGGTAAGCATTATTTATTTTTTTATTTTTATTTTTATTTTTTTGCAGAATGCTTACTATCATTTAAGTGAACAAAGGAGGGGAAAAAAAACCCCAGAGTCCAAACATCACTGTCAAATTCTACTCCCCTAGTTTAAATGTATGTAAAAACCATTTCAAATTGTTTAAAAGTAAATGGGCATTCTTGAAAGATATATTTTCTATCTAGCATCTGATCTAGTCTATTAATATTGGTTTTGTAGTTTCACAAAATTCTAGAATCATCAGGACACTTAAATAGTAAGTTCCAAGGGTCTTTAGTAGTTTCTGTTTCCTACACGTTTGAGTCCCAAAATTGTTCCACTACAAAACAAAACTAACACTTATGGGCATACATTATCACATTTGTTTCTCACAAGACTCTGCAGTAGTTACTCCCATTTTTATATCACGGAGTGGGAGAAGTGGAATAAGAAACAGTTCACCCTGGTTGGTGTGGCTCAATATATTGAGCATTGGCCCGAGAGCCAAAGGGTCACCAGTTCAACCCCAGTCAGGGCACATGCTTGGGTTGTGGGCCAGGTCCCCAGTACAGTTTGTGCAACAGGCAACCACATATTGATGTTTCTTTCCTCTCTCCCCTTCTCTGTCTAAAAATAAATAAATAAAAAGTCTTAAAAGGAAAGAAAACAATTCAGGTTCATCACAGACTAAAGTCTAGTTTATTCCAGTATATCAGGCAGATTCTCAATTGCGTCATAAGACTACAAAGTAAGGAAATTTTCAGGTAAGTATTTGACTGATGTCTGTATCACAAGGTAAATAAAAGATGTAAGAGATTTTGGCAATAGAGATTCTACTGCTAGAGAATCCATTGCTGTGGGGGTAAGAAAATAAGTGTTCAATAAAACTTTCACTTCAAGGGTGAAAAAGTAGAGAAATATTTAAAATCCATCCTAGATTTTTCGGGTATTTAACTATATTAAAAATAGATGGGAGGACCAAATCATGTCTTGATTAAGATTAACAGATTAAAAATAAAAATTACAGGGTGTTCATTTAAATGTGAATTTAAAATAATTTTTTAATATATCTCATGCAATGTTAATGATCATTATTCACAAGTGGACAGATATTTTCCTGCTATTTTATAGGAGGTTTTGTGGGGGTATGTGAAACTACTGTATTTTGCCATGTGTAATGTGCACCCATGGTTTCGTGTGTATTATACATGGAATTATTATGCCCATGTATGATGCACATCCTTATTTTTCTCTTAAAAATTTATACATGGCAAAATACAGTAGATAGGGAGAAAAATTACTAGAACATTCACTTTTGTTAACAGTATTCCTAATATTCTATTGTATAGTGAATTATATACAGTGTTAAAACAAAAGTAAATTGTTTAAAATATATAATGAAAAATGAACCTATATCTTCCTATTTAACACTTTTTTCTATATTGTACTTAGATTTCTGATATCCAACTTGGATCCTTGGAACCCCAAAATGTTTTTTTTAATAAATTTTTAAAAATCCTTGTGATTTACAATTTGCATACTTCTTCTTTTATTGTACTTTATATCTTGTTTACAACAAAGAGCTCCCTTTGGTATAAAAACAAAGTATACACCTTGCAATTACATAGATCATGTGCCTACAATCCCAGTCACTTGCAGAGAATAGATGAGAGAAAGATGGAACAAAAGGACTGCTGAGTCCCTTAAATCGCATTTGAGATACTACAATACACTCACTCTAAGTGTTCCCAAAAATGATTCCAATGATTCCTCACCAGTCATTTCATTCACTCATTCCCTTTATGTCTATCATACATCATCCTCATTCCTTTATACTACTGTTATTTCTACACTTTCATGTGTTACATTTCTGAAATAGCCTTCATACTTGTATGTAGTCTTTTATTTTAAAATAGATGTCATATGTTTTAACTATCAATTCCAGCTTGCAGCTCTTCTTAACTTAACAATTTAAGTTGTGCCACACTTATATTTTCTACCCCGTTACTCACGAGAAATAGTTTTCTTGATAGTCACACTATAAACAGAGTTGGGAAGTAGTGTGTGGTTTACAGAAACAATTTCTGCAGGTACTTCCTATGTGACATAGCAGAACTATACTAAAGAAAACAGGTAATAAAAATAAATTATCTAAATTGTAACATATTATACCAAAGACAGTACTATTTATTAATAAATAGAGCTATGTGCACATAAGAACATTTTATACTTTTTATTAGAACAATGAAAAACTTTAAAGTCAGGCCTAAAATAGCTAATTTTATTTAAATATACAAGTGTAATGATGGTCTAATGTGTATAGGAATATTTTTCTTCACAAGGCCTATTCTAATGAATCACGTCAAAAGACTAAAATCAAGGCATAATGTAAAGTGACAACTTAATAGAATGCAAGCTGTAAAATTCTAAATAATCTGAATAATTTACCTGAACAAAATTTAGAAATATATATAATCAAAGTTCCAGTAACTAATGGTACTTACATAATTTGCTTATGAGATTATGATGTTATTTTTTATGTTATACAGATCACATATTCAACTACACATACCTATTTACATATGACATCCGGGAGAAATGAAGAAATGGTCTTAAAGGTTTGGTAATCAATAAAAATACCTTTTGAGGTTTTACTGCTACCTTACTACAAACAGAATCTAAACTAGACAATGATAAACTAATTTGGTACACTTTGTTTTCTGTGACTCAGTTAAATTACTGTTTGAAAACAGGATGGGAATTTACAACTTATTGACTCTTTTTCTCTAGGGTCTTTACAACTGATTGAGGAAAGTACACCCAGACTCCATTTTAAAAATTCACTTAGTAGTTTTCAAAAAACTGAATTACAATTTAAATAACTTGTAATAATTCACAACTTTTCATTCCTTAAAAGTTTTTCCCTTTCAAATTAGAGAATCAGTCCTCACAATAGCACAAAATAGAGTGTCATTAAGCAAGTTTAAATTGTATCACATTTTTACATGATGTAGGTCTTACAATACTCTATAAATGGTTAATTCTTTTCTCTGTTTTTCAAGAATTAGAAGTATCACATCCATACTATATACTAATAAAATTGGTTTAATTGCCAGGAGGCTGACCTTATTTAAACTTATAATGCTCATCATTCTCTACTACTTTCATACAAGACCTTATCACCAATAAATTAACCTATTTCAAGTCATCTTTGCACTTTTAATCTAAACGCGCTCTGAATTTATGAATTTTCAAGATTATCTGAAAGTTTGGAGGTCAGCGAAGTGGATAGAGAGAAAGTTGAAGTAGTTTAACTTCTACTTGTATTCTCACATGAAAACCACAAACTGAAATCAAATGTCATCACCCCAATTTCCTTTTCAGTCTACGGCAGCATCTATGGACGGTACTGTTCTTCTCCACCCCTTTAAAAAGTCCTCTAAGCTTTGAACTTCCTCTTCTCTGCCAGACATCAACCTTCTACTGCGGGTCATTGTCCCAGGGGCGGGGAAGGAGGGCGAAGCATAAACAAGAGCCCCTCTTTAGCCTGCTTGACCACGGGCCTGCTTGTAAAGCGTTGACCACAAACCTTGAAGCCTCCCCGCCTTTGCTCACGCCGCTCCCTCAGTCGGGAACGCGCCCCTAGGAACTGCACCAGAATCCTGAAAAGATACAACTGGAACGCAGTCTGCTCGATTTACTTCCCTTCGGTTACAGGCTAACCTAAAATAAACCATGACTGTAAATTTGAGACTCCCTCCCTTGCCCTCTAAGCTGTCTTGGTAAATTCGTTTTCTCTCAAGAAACTCACGCATTTGTTAACTCAAAATGAACATTTTCATAAGTGAAACAAAGTTGTTTTTATTTCTACCCATATTTTAAAGCAGGGGTATTCTAAAAATCCTCTTTTCCCTTCTTTCCAACACAGGAAAAAACAAAACAAAACTCAACTTCTCCGTAACCTACAAGGTACAGTAAAAATTATCTATTTTGGTAAAGGAACATTTTCTTTTATACTCTGTTAAACTACCACTCATGACTTTTAAAGGCACACATTCTGTACAACTGTCAGCACAACAGCGATCACCACTTAGCACTTGATGAAATTAAAATAAAAAAGCAGAGCTCTCCTGAAGTCCGAGGTTCCTCATTCCTAGTCTAAAACAGAAAAGCACCATTTCAACATAAACCAATGTTCAATACAAGAACTCCTCGCCTCCCTTTATGTAGATTACTACTTCCCTAATCCCAAGACCCCTTCGCTGGGAATTTCTAAGTTTCCGGCTATAATAATAGCATCAAATTACAGAGCGTGACTTTGATTTCGTGCGCAAGCCATTTTTTACGAGGTTGACAATTTGCCAGATGAAGCAATTTTAAAGACAGAATGGCCCCAATCAGAACTGAGACCCCGAAACTGAGCAGCAAGACGTCAGGACGAGCTCCTTTCCCCCCAAGTCCAGGACTGGACCGCGGCGCCGGCAACACTCACCAGAGGCCATGACTCCGCTCCGCTCTGCGTGTCGGGACCGGAGGCTGCTGCAGCCAGCCAGCCCGCCAGCCAGTCTTCTGCCAGCAGGACTGCTGGGTCCGTCAGACCACCCCCGGGGCCACCTCCTCCTTCTCGCCCTCCTCGGCTTTGCCGCTCACACCTTTCCACCCTCTTAGTTCTCGCGCTCCAAATCACCCGGCGTCGTCAGTCCGCAGTACTGGGACCAGGAGAAGGGGGCGGAGCACCACAGGAGCCAAACGTAGACCCCACCAGCGCAGCGCGGTAAGGGGATTTCCCACGGCTGACGTAGGCTCTTGCCACTGCCTTCTCGGGGGCGCAGGGACTGGGTGTTCTAGCAGCGCGCGCATCTGCTTTCCGCGGCCCACGCTCCGCCCCTCCTGTGCCCCGCCCACGCTACCACCCCGGGAGCTGCAGTGGGCTCGGCAGCAAGTCAGCAAGTCTGGGTAGCTGGTGCGCAGCATCTTCGGGATGGCAGGGAACACTGGGAGCCAGCATGTGACAGTCCTGAGCGTGCAAAAGACGCTGGCTCCTGAGAAATCCCCCTCCTCCAGCTTGTTCTGTGGAGCACGGTTTAAAGTTCAGGAGCGAGTAGGAGGGTGCAGTGGCGTCGAGAGGACTGGTTGCCCGACAGCCCTTGGGGGCGGGGCAGGCGGCAAAGTGGGGCCGGCCCTCCCAGTCTAGAGGAGAGTAAAGCCCGGGGTTTTCGTTGGGTGGTTCCCCTCTCTTCCGGATTTTGCATATGCAAATATCCGCCCCCACACCGTCGTAGGCGGAGCTCGGCTTGGGTCACAGTGCGCCCAGCAGGGGAAGTGCGGCAGCGGCTGACGCGGGTATTGGTTTACAATTCATATATTTGCATATGGAGACCCCTGCAGTCCTATTTTTCCTCTTTATACCTAAATTGCGAAGGCTCAGTTAACTTTACTACTTAGTAAAGCTTATAAAACTCTTAAGGTCCGCACTGTGAGCTCGTTGCGTCATTACGCAGTGTGCTCAAGATTAGTGGGGTGTGGGTGTACTCTGTCTTGGCATTTGACTGAGGTATCGACGAGGAAAGGGTGAATGGGAAAGAACGTGTAGTGTGTTGAAGGAATCTAGTATACCTTTGTTTCCTTTGTGAGGTAAGAACCTCATATGTGTCAGTTCATTTACCTTATGTATAACGTATTGTTATCCTCATTTTATAGATGAGGTGATCAGGGTTTAGAGAAGTTAAGTAATGCTTCAGAGAAGGTAAGTTCCTACTTCAGAATGCTGGTAAAAAGAAAAGTACAGTTTAAACACAGGGTTGTGTGATTCCAAAGTTCCATGCTCTTTCTACTGTCCCTTGCTTTCTAAAATATGGAGGGGAAATGGGGAATAGCCTGCTATGCTATTGCTGAAATTGGGGGATCCAGTTGGGGGAGGGGGACTAAAATCTACTAGCATCAAAATATCCTTTCCATAAAATACAGAGAAGTAGAAAAGAATGAAACTATTGAATAAGCGTTAAACCATACCGTAATGCAGTAGCGAAGACAAGATATCTCACTTGGTGAGGAGGATAGATTTTTTTCAACTTCACACAGAAAGCTATTGAGAGTTTAAGTGTTTCATTGACTTATTATATTTTGAGATGTTTACTCTGGCTGATGTATTAAACTATTAGCGTACACCTGAGGCAAGGGTGAAGGCAAAGCAATTAGATTGTTGGAGTAAGTAGTCTGAGAAGTAAAAGTGGTTTCGACTAGCATTTTTGCAGAGGAGATGGTGAAAAGGAGTCAGATTTAGTAAGATATTTTGGTGACAGAGCCAGAAATACTTAGTAGTAGATTGGATGTAGGTGGGAAAAAGCGGGGTGGGTGGGGGGAGGTATTGGAAACTCCCATATATTTGGTGTGAGCAAACCAGGTAAAAAGGAAGAGAAAGGTAAAAAGGTTTGAGAGGGAAAATCAGGAGTTGTGTTTTGGACATGTTATATTACAGATGCCTGTTAGATATCCCAAGAGATAGTTGAATGTGCAGAACTAAAGCAAATGGGACAGGACTAGGCTAGAAATAAAGATTTGGGAGTTAGCTGCATTCCTCTTAAAGAGTACAGAGAGACACACAAAATTTAAAAAGAGCCCTGGGATTCTCCAAGTCTTAGGGAACTGGTAGAGAAAAAGGAGCTGCTAATGAAGTGGAAGGAAAACCAATAGACTGTGATATCCCAGAGAGTGTTTCAAAAGGAATGAAAGTGGTCAGCTGTCTTAAATGATGCTGAGAAATTGAAAAAGATGAGAATGAAGAAATGACATTGGACGTGGCAAAGTTAAGTTTATTAATACTCTTAATGAGGCATGTCAGTGGAATGGTGGGGAGGAAGCTGAGATGAAGAAGGTTGAGACGAGAAAGATGGAAACCATGAGTTTTGACAACTCTTCAAAGAATGTTAAAGGAAACAAATGGGGCAATAGCTTGAGGGGGATGTGGAGTTAGTTATATTAGGCTAAAGACTATCACTGACAACTGCAATGCCAACAGGTTAACATAATTAAAGTTTATTTATCATTTGAGTTGCAGTCCAGTATGAGTTGAGTGTCTTTCTTCCAAGAATAACCCAGGGACCCAGGTTCCTACAATTTTGCAGCACCAACATGTAGCCATCAAAGTCACTTTGGAAAAGGAAAGTGAGTATAGAATCATGAATGAGAGATTTTTATGGTCTAGGTCTGAGAGTGGAATACTTTACTTCTGGTCACAATCTACTTTCCTTATGGCCTCCACAAGGGGGCTGAAAAATATAACTTGAGAAATGTAATTTAGCTGTGGGCCAAGGAAGAAGAGAAAAAAATGTGTATCAGTGAGCATTAGCAGTCTCTGGCACTGAAGTCTTATTTATAGAAGGTACTATTGAGGCATATTTGTATAAAAATGAGACAATCAGTTGTAAATGGGTGGTGATAGAGAGGAAGAGGATTATGTGTGAGAAACAGAAAGGATGAAATCTAGAGCACAGGTTATGAGGCTGGCTGTCAGTTGGAATGGGGACACTTGTATGGTTATAGGAAGGAGGACAGAGCTGTTGCAGAGAATCTGGTCGACCTGATGATATGAAAATTAGGTAATCAGTCAAATTGCCCCCCCTCTTGTTTATAGTGAAGTATGATGTAAAGTTTAACTGAGAGTGGAGGGCAGCAAGGGACCGGAGGTTTGAGGAAGAAGAGAAACTGAAAACGTGATCTGAAAGAGTGGAAATTTAGAAGGTATATCTGGCTATACTGAATATCCATTTGAAATTTGTGGTCACAAATGTAATGTTAAATCAGTGAACAGTATTTCTTATATGGTTTTAACCCAGGGGATATCAGTAGGTAATTTTATGAAAAAGAAGACAAAGAACTAGGAAACTTTAAATCTGAATGGGAATATGAGGGAGAGATGCATAATACCTCTCAACCTACACACACTCCTTGAGTAATCTCATCCATTCTCATGATTTATCCATGGTCACAGGACCATATATCCAGCCTACATCTTTCCCTGGGCTTCAGACCTACATATCCAATTATTTGTTAGACACCTCCCTGGAGAAACTCATAGGCATCTCAAATTCAACCTCCTCAACATCTCTCCCAAGTTTACTCTTACTCCCATACTCCTTATACCACTACATACCCATAAATGGGTTAGAAAATTAGGAATCATCTTTGACTCTTGCTCTCACCACCCCCATCAACCCTACAATATCCAATCACCAAATCCTACTGGTTTTACCAATCAAATATGAATCCCTTTCTTTTCCATCTTGATTACCACTGTCCTTGTTCAAATCATCATCATATTTCACCTTAACTACTGGAATGGACTCCTGTTCTTCCTGTCTATATTTTTGTCCTCTTTGAAAGCCATTCAAACCTTCAACTCCTTTGCTGATGGAGTCCTCTGGGTGAATGCACTTAAGGCCACACCATGTTTGTGCTTTAAAACCATCCATCAGCCTTAGATCAAACCCTTGGACATGGCCAACAACTTCCTCTATAATCTGGCCTCTGCCTCTTTCTTCAGCCTCATCTTCTACACTCCATGCCTTGCACTTTACACCTCATTAAACTGCTTCATAGCTTCTTATATACCAGAAGCCACACTATTTCTTGTCTCTCTGCCCTTATTCATGCTTTCCACTCTGCCTAGAATGCTTCTCCCCAGAGAGATGCTGCTTAAGGATTGAAAGACTCAGTATTGATAAAATATTAGTTCTCCCTAAATTAATCTATAGATTTAATGAATCCCAGTTGAAACCCTAATATACTTTTTTTGGTTTGAATTGACAAGGTGATTCTTAAATGTCTATAGAAATGCTAAGGAGATCTTCAGAGTTCCGGCCAAAATGGAGGTGTAGGCAGAAACCCTTTGCTTCTTCGCACAACCAAAAGGAGGATAAGGACCAATCTAAAATCAATAAACAACTGGAAGCACCAGAAAAATCAAACTGCATGGAACTCTGACAACCAAGAATTAAAGAAAAAAATCAACCAGAACAACCAGACTGGTAAGGTGGACTGCCTGGGCTGACTCAGAAAAACTGAGGCGAGGTGGCTAAGAGGCAGGGCTGACTGCCAAGCTCTGCAGAGCTGCATGGGAGGGACTGACTTAAGGGGTAAGGGGTAAACTGAGACTCAGAGCTGACGCTGGGGTTGCCACGGTGGGAGATACTTAAAGTCTGACTCTAGAGTCTGTTAGAAAGCACGCTGGAGATGAGCAGGCGAGCTGCATTGTTCCCTCTCTGGCCCCTCCCCCACAGGCAATGCAGCAAAGAGGGTTGCCTGCCTGGGTGAATACCTAAGGCCCCATCCCTTACAATTTATCAGGTTTGCCAAGACAAAGAGATATGGCCCAAATGAAAAAACAGAGCATAATCTCAGAACTAAGCGATGAGGAGATTATCAGTCTATCTGATGGAGAATTTAAAGCCCTGGTAATCAAAATGCTCACAGATCTGATTGATCTTGGTAGAAAAATGAAAGAACAAATGAAGGATACTCAAAATGAAATAAAGCAAAATATTCAGGGAACCAACAGTGACAAGAAGGAAACCCGGATTCAAAGCAACAATTTGGAACAAAAGGAAGAAATAAACATCCAAATAGATCAGAATGAAGAAACAAGAATCCAAAAAAAAAAAATGAAGAGAAGCTAAGGACTCTCTGGGACAACCAGAAACATTCCAGCATCTGAATTATAGGGGTTCCAGAAGGAGAATAGCAACAGCAAGAAATTGAAAACTTATTTGAACAAATAATGAAGGAAAAATTCCCCAATCTGGTGAAGAAAATAGACTTCCAGGAAGTCCAAAAAGCCCAGAGAGTCCCAAAGAAGTTGGACCCAAAGAGGAACACACCAAGGCACATCATCATTAAGTTACCCAAGATTAAAGACAAAGAGAAAATCCTAAAAGCAGCAAGAGATAAGGTAATGTTACCTACAAAGGACTTCCCATAAGGCTATCAGCTGATTTCTCAAAAGAAACTTTGCAAGAAAGAAAGGTCTGGAAAGAAGTATTGAAGCCATGAAAGGCAATGACCTACATCCAAGATTACTCTATCCAGCAAAGCTTTCATTTAGAATGGAAGGGCAGATAAAGTGCTTCCCAGATAAGGTCAAGTTAAAGGAGTTCATCATCACCAAGCCTTTATTTTATGAAATGTTAAAGGGACTTATCTAAGAAAAAGAAGATCAAAAATATGAATAATAAAATTACAACAAACTCAACTATTAATGAACCTAAAAGAAAAGAAAAAGAGTGAAAACAAAAACTAAGCAAACAACCAGAACAGGAACAGAATCAGAGAAATGGACATCACACAGAGGGAGTTCAGTGGGGAGAGGGAAGGGAGGAATAGGGGCAAAAGATACAGGGAAGAAGCAGCATAGTTAGCAGGCATAAAATAGATGGGGAAAGATAAAAAATGGTATAGGAAACAGAAGACTCAAAGAACTTACATGTGCAACCCATGGACATGAACTAAGTGGGGGTGGAATGCTGGAGGGTTGGGGGGACAGGGTGGAAAGGGGATAGAGGGGGGAAAATTGGGAAAACTGTAAAAACATAATCAATAAAAAATACTTTAAAAAAATAAAGTGCCCAATTCAGCCCTGGCTGGTGCAGCTCAGTGGACTGAGCACTGGCCTGCGAACCAAAGGGTCGCTGGTTCGATTCCCAGTCAGGGCGCATGCCTGGGTTGCAGGCCAATTGATGTGTCTCTCACACATCGATGTTTCTCTCTCTTTCTCTTCCCTTTCCCCTCTCTCTATGAATAAATAAATAAAGTCTTTAAAAAAAGAAAAAGAAATGCTAAGGTCCTAGAATAGCCAAATCAGTATTAGAGAATAAAGTTGGAGAATGTATATTATCAGATATCCAAATGATTTTAAAAGTACAGAAATTAAGGTAGTGTGATATTGGCACAAATTTAGATGAATAGAACAAGGGGCTGAATGAGAAACCCCAGAATCAAACCATTGTTCATGGCAGTCACTTGTTCATAACAGTCTGCACTGCAGTTCTCTGGGGGGAAAGAAGGTGTTTTCATTAATGTGTACTGGGATGAATTTGTCATCTATATGGAAAATAATGAAACTTGACCTTAACCTTATACCATACCCAAAATATTATTTAAAATAGGCCATAGACATAAATGTTAAAAGTAAAATAATAAAACTTCTAGGAGAAAGCAAATCATAAACTTGGGATAGCCAAAGACTTCTTCAACATTACATAAACAACAAAAACAAAAGATAGATAAATTAGACTTAGTTAAAATTAACAAAAAAATGCCACTAAGAAAATGAAAAGGTAAACCACATACTGAAAGAAGATACTTATAATACATATATCTAATCAAGAAGCCAGTGGCATCCATGAAGCTATTCTGTTCAGATCTCAGTTCTAGAGAGGATCTAGCTCAGCTTTTGTTTTTTTGAAAGATTTTATTTACTTATTTTTAGAGCGAAGGGAAGGGAGAAGAAAGAGAAGGAGAGAAGCATCGATGTGAGAAAGAAACATTGATCAGTTGCATCTCCTACACACCCCGAACCTGGGAACGAACCGATAACCCAGGTATGTGCCCTGACTGGGAATCGAACTGGTGACCTTTCGCTTTGTGGGATGATGCCCAACCAACTGAGCAACAAGTAGTCAGGGCTGCCTTAGCTTTTAAGCCAAAGCCACATGATGCCTTGCAAGCACTTGGCCAATTACGAGCACATGGTAGGACAAGGGTTTGCCATCTCTGGCCAGTGTGGGACTTTTCTACAGGTAATATTTGTGTCTGAGCTCCCTACTGGACTGGCTGAGACTCTCTCAGAGATGCATCCTATCTGACTCTGTTCCTATTCAATTCTCCTTCTTTCTCCCTTTCTTTTCACAACTGTCTGACCTGCATCTGAAGACTTTCCCTTCTTTTTCTCCCTTCTATTTTTCATAGGTGTTATCCCCAATAAATCTGTTGCATTGCTCATTGCATATGAGCATGTGCTTCCCAGAGGACCCTATTGGTACTCATATGCATTCTACAAATCAGTAGGAGTTCAAGATAGATAACCCAATGTTTTAAGTGAGTGAAAGACTCAAACAAGCACTTTACAAAGGAGGACAGCCAAATGACTAATAAGCATATAAAATGGTGCTCAGCATCACTAGTCATCAGGGAAATGCATATGTAAACCACAGTGAAATACTGCTACACCTTCATTGGAATGGCTATAGTTAAAAGGAGCATTCCAGGTGTTGGTGAGGTTGTGGAACAGATTTTTTGTGGGAATATAAATTAGTACAACCACCTTGGAAAACTGGCAGTATCAACTAAGCCTAAAATATAAATATTCTATGATCCAGTGGTACAGATGCTCCTCCGCTTACAATGTGTTTATGTCCCAATAAATCCATTTTAAGTTGAAAATGCATTTAATACATCTAACCTTGCAGTCCAGCTTGAGTGTGCACCACATGGCAGTGCGGAGGTGTCCTCCGCCATTCCACCTTCTGCTGCCTTCTCCTGGCTTTGCTGCTGGAGCCAGGGTGCGTCCCTAGGCTCTGAGGTGCCTCTGTGCTCCTGGCAGCCTCCACAAACCCCGCCCCCAAGCCTGCCGTGGGCGTACGACCGAGCAAAGATGAGAAGTCCTTTAACCAGAGCTTGGCGGAGTGGAGGCTCTTCATCTACAGCCCGACTACCAGAAGAGTTCCTGGGATGCACTGCAAAGCGCTTGGTGGGTCTGATTTTGCTCTTCTACCTAGTCTTTTATGGGTTCCTTGCTGCACTCTGCATACTCACAATGTGGGCTATGCTTCAGTCTCTGAACGATGAAGTTCCAAAATATCGTGACCAGATTTCTAGTCCAGGACTTATCGTTTTTCCAAAATCATTGTCAGTATTGCAATATTCATTCAGTATGCCTGCTCCAGAGTCCAGTAAAGGGTACTTTGAAGACCTTAATAAGTTTCAAAAGCATGTGCTTTAGAAAAATAGAAGAATCTCACAATCTGTCCTGATGGAGTACTCTTTTGAACAGAAGCGTCCAGTTTTTGTTGCATGTCAGTTTCCTCTTACCTTACCTCAAGCATGCAGTGGTGTGGATGATCCTGTCTTTGGCTACTCCAGTACACACCCTTGTATTCTTGTGCAAATAAACAGTATAATAGGATTAAAGCCTCATGGAGAACCAAGGATAGAATACTCTAGTATCAGGGTGAAAACACAACTCTATCAGCTTATCCTCCCAAAGAAAATACACACTTAAAATATTTTCCATATTATCGGAAAAACTACTAGTGAACTATTTACAGCCAATAGTTGGCTCAGCTTTGTGCTAGCAGTAACAGTGAAGTGCAAGATTGTTGGATCGCCCAACCTGAAAAACTATGATGGTGACATGTTTTTAGGATGAGTTGTATTCAAACTCACGATGTGTGCATAGTAGGAGTTAGAATATGTCCACAGAGTAAATGTTGTGCTGCCTGTCTTCATTTGGTATCAGCTGCACCTGACATTCTAGAATTATGAGACCACCTCAGAGAAAGGTGGGGTGGTGCATGACACTGGGGTAACATTATAATATGCGTCCAGATCATAGTGTCCAGTGTCCTCTGATGTAACTGCCTGTTGCCTCTGCTGCCTTTGGGAACCATTTTACAGTCACTGTATGGGGACTGCGAATGGCTGATTCTGAACATGGGGGTCTTGTCCTGTTTTTATGTATTTTAATTGCCAAGTGTCTAAAGCTTAATGGGCTGTGCTATATAAATATTTTATAGATTTAATACTGATTAACTGTCATATTTTGATACCATCTAAGTTTTAGGAATAAAATGGTACCTGACTAACATGGAGTGACTTTATAGCTGCAAAAAAAAAAAAAAAAAAAAAAAAAAAAAAGTGGCATGTGGAGAAGTTCTGTATGCAAAGAGGAAAAAAAGAAAATAAAAGTTGATTTGAAGGGTTGTCTTGGGTTTTTTGTAAAGTTATGTTTTATATGCTGAATTATTGTGTGGATCTTTTTGATTATGAACACAAACTTTTTATTGTAAAACATGAAAAAGTAGTGATGAGACTAAATCTCTTATTAAAAAAGTATTTTAGACCATAGATTAAACATCAGTTTTAGGTTATCCAGGTATGAATAGGCACCTAATTTTTTTAAATGAAATTAAATTCCTGAGATTTAAACTTTATAACAGTTTGTGAAATATCTTGTTACTGCTTTTATTTAGCAGACTGTGGACTCTTAAAAATATAAATTGTGAACTATAAAAAGAATCTAACCTGCTGAACATCATAATGACCTAATATACCTTGAGTGTTGTTGTCAGAGCACTCGTATTAGCCCACAGGTGGGCAAAACCATCTCACTGCCACTGCCCAGCATCACAAAAGAATATCATACTGCATATTGCCAGCCCAGGCAAAGATCAAAATTCAGAGAACAGTTTCTACCACATTTACATTGCTTTTTCACCATTTTAATGCTAAAAAATCAGAAGATGAATCATCATAAGTTGGGGACTGCCTGTACTACTATTAGGTATATACCAAACAGAAATACGTTCTTATATCCACTAAGAGATGGACAAGAGTGTTTAAGGCACCTTTATTCATATTACTCAACAGTAAGAAAACAACTCAGTTGTTCATCAATAGCAGAATAGGTAAATAAACTGTGGTGAGTTCATACTAGATTTCTCCCCAATTATTAAAAAGAATATACTATTGCCACATAACAATATGGATAAATTTTATAAGCATAAGTGAAAAAGCCATACACAAAAGAGTATATACTATATGAATCCATTTATATCAAGTTTGAAAAACAGATAAAACTAATTGTGATGGAGGGCAGAAGGTTGTGTAACTTTGGGGGTGGATATCGATGAGAAGTGGCCCAAAGGAGACTTCTCAGTTGCTAGAAACATTTTATAGTTGATCTGGGTTGAGGGTGGGTGACAGAAGACTTTTTCCTTGACCAAACTCTACTCAGGCTCCTCTGAGCCGCCTCTCAACTAGGCCTCAACCTTGGCCTATACCAACTGAAGATTCAGTACGTATAATTTTGCCCTCCACACTAACAGATTGTAAATACTAGCTAAAGTTCCTAACAACTGAAGGCCACATCCCTAAGATGACAACTTTAGCTCCCTTAGATTGTTGCTTGGGAAAGCTCCAGGCTGCCAAAAGAATTTACTGTTTATTCCAGCCAACACCTAAAGGCAAGACCCCCCGTCTCCCAGTCTCTGTGGGAGGGTAGGAGCCTAACTTCAAGAAATGCCAGTTAACAAAAGCAGGTAGCCTAATGACATTAACTGAGGGCCCCTTTCTGCTTTTTGTAAATTTCCAATTCCCTGGCTGCTCATTCGCTATCCTCTCCTTCTCCCTCAAAAACTCAGGGTCACCCCTGCACAAATTGAAGTTGTGTTCAGTTCACACTGTGTTCCGTTCCCTATTTCAATAGTTACTGAGTAGAGCCTGTCTCTACTACTTTAACTAATGTCCAACGTTATCTTTGACATGTGTTACATATACTGCATTTTAAAAAATTGAGCTATACTGGTGTATAAAGACTTATACATTTTATATATGTTATAACTCAATTTTTAAAAATATTTGTAAATTGCCCTGGCTGGCGTAGCTCAGTGGATTGAGCGCGGACTGCGAATCAGGCATCGCAGGTTCGATTCCCAGTCAGGGCACATGCCTAGGTTGCAGGCCATGGCCCCCAGCAACCGCACATTGATGTTTCTCTCTCTCTCTCTTTCTCCCTCCCTTCCCTCTCTAAAAATAAATAAATAAAATCTTTAAAAAAAAATATTTGTAAAGAGCCCTGGCAAGCTGGCTCAGTTGGTTGGAGCGTCCTATGCTCCAAAAAGTTGCGGGCACATAGCTAGCTTGCAGGTTGGATCCCTGGTTGAGGAACAAACAAGAAGCAACCAATTGGTGTTTCTCTTACACATCATTGTTTCTCTCCCCCTCTCTCTTAAATCAGTAAGCATATCCTTGGGTGAGGATTTTATATATATACTTGAAAAGACGTTTGATTAACTTTCTCCCTGAGGGCCACACAACCTGCATGGCCTTACTTACCTTGAGACCCTGCTCACCAACTCCCTCCTCTCCACAGCCTAACACTCACTTCTTCACTTGGTTCATCTCTACTCATCTTTCAAGACTCAACTAACAGGAAGGCTTTGTAGATTCCATTAGCCCACAAGTGGCAAACACAAGGCTCACAGGCTGAATCTGGCTCTCCACCTTGTTTTATCTGGCCAGGCACCTTGTTCCTACCTGGCAGCAGCGCCAAGCTCTCACATAACTGTTAAGGAGTAGTTACATTTATATGGTCCTAAAATTACATTCAGCCCTTTAAAGGCAACTGCGAGGCTGATGTGGCCCCCAGTGAAAATGAGTTTGACACCACTGCCTTAGCCAAATAGGCTGTTGGTTCTCTGTTATTGGTTAGCAACTTGCAAAGTTCCCTCCCAGGTGAAATTCAAAACTGTTGGGGTCTACCCTGTCTGGTCTCAGGAAGCTGTAATCCCCTGTGGCTAAGGCTGAGTGAGAGACCTCTGAACCAGGAGCCACTAAGGAGACAAAACTTATTTCCCTGGCATGAACGCTACCTGTTCTGTGCCTGGCCTCCAATGCTTGATCAGGTAGTCAATGACGGGTGAGATTTCCCAAGGGGGAAATCGCTTAAGACAGGCATGACCACATGGAGACCTCAGGGAAGAGACTTGGGGCTGTGGAAATGAAGGGGTAGTTGACATTGACCCCTGCCCCCTTTGCTTTGTCAAAGCCTGAGTCCTTGTTCTTAGTTGTGAGAAATCCAAGTCTCCCGGCTGCCTTCGTCTCCTCTGCCTGACTCAGGCCTGCGGAAATAACAGGGGCGGTGCAGTCCAGACCAGAGTCGGCGGACCCCCGGGGTAATCAGGCCTGGGACATAGAATATGCAAGATCCTGTGAGATCTGCTTGCTGGAGGATGCTCTTGAATTAGAATATGAAGGCACGGGCAGGAAATGCAACTAGCCTTTTAGGTCCTGTAGTCTTTTTTGAATAAAACTCCAAACTCTGCCCAGAATCCCAGCGGGAGATCTACCAGCACCTTTGAAAGCTACCTATTCCTTTTGATCTTCCCTGCCAGACTGTAATCCACAAACTGTATCTGTATTTTTAATAAAAGCCTCCTAGGCGGCAACTCGGGGTGCTCTCCACTAGAGAGAGTGGCCATTTCATACCTATTTCTCCACAGGACTCTGTTGTCTGTGTGTATATTTTTCTCATGTTTCCATGAGCATCTGCAGCGATGGATACTGCTGGCCACTATCTTCCACACAAAACTAGTCCCTGTACACAGAGGGCAAGGAGAGACTTAAGAAAGAGGCAGACCACTTCAGATTGGTAGGTGGCAGGTGTAATAAGTGAGAGAATTTACAAGGTTTGTTTTGGGCAGCCACAAGACAAGTAGACCTCTATACCCACCCATCAGCATACTGAAGCATTCTTTGAGAATACATG
The DNA here is from genome assembly GCA_004024845.1 of Tonatia bakeri. Taxonomy (NCBI): domain Eukaryota; kingdom Metazoa; phylum Chordata; class Mammalia; order Chiroptera; family Phyllostomidae; genus Tonatia; species Tonatia bakeri. The sequence goes on from PVIA01000777.1 coordinate 225,335, forward strand.
CAACACTCAGAGAAGGAAGTGATACTTAAGGAGGGTGGGTACCATCTGGGTAAGTGGAGAGAAAGAAAGAAAACCTAAGTGTGGGAAAGAGTGGGGCAGTTGAAGCAGAGGATGTGTGAGGCAGAAAGTGCTAGCTGACTTTTTTTTTGCTGTATTAATTATGGCTTGATAAATAGTTGCTCAACTGCACTGTACCTTGCCTCTTCCCTTGAGTAGAGATATGTGCCCACCCATTCCTAGGCACAGACTTTACAGACAGTGAACCTACTTCTTTGTTTGCTTACCCTAGGGCTAAAAAGATGTCCTGTGATGCCTGTTCCACTGAATTTTTGAGGACTGTGTTCTAGAGGTTATGATTGAGAAACAAGGTGGAAGGAACCTGTGATTGCATGGAGCATCCTGGAACTCAGGGAATTACACTGCATTTAGTTCTCTTTGTTATAGCATTCTCTATGTTATAGCATAACTAATACAAGTATATACTAGGAAATAGAGAGAAAAGAGCTAAATCTGGTAGTGGATGGGTGAGAATGCTTAGAGGAGTAGTTTAGTTTCATGTCATAGGCAATGGAGAAATATGGAGAGTGCTGTGATGGAGGCAAGTGTTTCCAGAAAATCAGATTAGTAGCATAAAAAGCCTCCATTAAGAGATTATTGCAGTGAAACAGATGTGAGCCTGAAACAGACCCAAATATTGAACATGGAAATGAAGAGGAAGGGAAACAAGATATATTATAAAGAGAAGTTAAAGGCCTTGGTGACCAACCGGATATAGAGAATTAAGGAGAACCAGGAGTTAAAGAAAGGTCCTAGATAGAAATCTCGGTGAGAGATCTAATTTGGAAAACTGCTGATACAGCAGGAGTTGCTGTCAGGAAAATGGAAATATATGGATTAAGTTTAAAAATTCATGAATAGTTTGGAGTGTGACAGCACACCCAGATGCCACCATCATCAGTTTTGCCTATTCTCCTTCCCATCCAACACCAGTCTCTGTGCCACTGCTTTTAAAGCACATTTGAGGGGAAAGGGACAGTCCCTGATATAAGACTGTAGCTCTGAGGAAACCTGCCCTACTCACCTATTTTCATTTAAGGAAGTGAAACATTAGGTTTGTGAACACCCAGAGAAATGAAATCTTAGTACATGAAAACTCTAAAAAGCGGTCATCAACCATTAATTCTTAAAATGCCTCTTTCTTTTCGATCTTTATGTTTGTTTATTGCATGAAGTCCTATAGTATGACATATGCTAGTTTTGTGTGTGCAACACTGCCTGGAAGTATGACACAGTACACCAACTTGGTTTCTGTAACAGTAATAGCTGACATTCACATACATGAGATCCAATAATTACTAGTACAGATTTAGAATTAGCATTTTTCAGAACTGGTAATAAAGTCATCATAACCTTAAAGTCATATGATGTTTTCTGATATGCCTCAACAGAAAATAGTCACTTTTAAGGTTTGAAGGAACTCTATGGATCATTTAGTCCAGTCTTTCATTTTACACGTGAAGAAATGAAGGCACAGAAAATTTAAGTACTTTGCCCATATTCCTGCAGCTAGTTGGTTGCTGAGCTGGAACTTGAAACTAGATGTGCAAACCCTTAGTTCTCTTTTTCCCCTATACCACATTACTTTTCCAAATATGACCTAAGACGTAAAGCAGTGTAAAAATCTTTGCTAGCTAACTAACAGCCATAATCACACTAATAAAAATGCTAGTATCTGGAGTGCTTAGCATTCACAGGCTCTGTGTCTTTTAAGGTCTTTTCTCCAAAATCCTCAATTCAACATCTCTGTGGTGAAAGTGAAGATCAGTTCTTCAACTTTTTTTTTTATTAAAGGCATTGACTGTGTCTTATTCATAATTTTTCTCCTATAATGCTTAATACACTACTCTGAGTATTGTAGATACTTTGTAAGCACCTAAAGGAATATAAATTGGTATACATTGAATCACTCTAGTATTGATATGAGTGACAATACATGCCCATTGGGCACTCGATGCTACTACTATTGAAAAAAAGAAGCATAAGGTTTAACACCTCCTTCTCTGTCCAAAGAGGTAGTAACTATGTAGAGACACATAATATGATTATATTCAGACAAATCCCAAAATCATGAATTTAGTAGCATAAAAGAAAGCTGAGCCAACCCATTAACAAGTTCTTTAATAATATTGAAAATCCTAAATTTTTTTTGCTAAAATTTGTACTTTAAAATCACATCAAAAATATACATATAAAGAAAGATTGGACAAAAGCAGAACAATAACCTATAATTCTGCCTCACTAATACAAATGTCACCTACGTGGATGTGTGGATGTGTTCCCTTCCAGAGCTTTTACATATGTAGATTTGATTTATTTCTTCTGTTATTACTTGATCATGGAAAAAAATTGAACCAGAGCCCTGACTGGTATGGCTCAGTCGGTTGGGTGTCCTTCCGCAAAGTGAAGCCTTGCCAATTGCATTTCCTGTCAGGGCACGTGCTTACGTTGCAGGTTCAGTCCCCTGCTGGGGTGTGTGCAAGAGACAACCAATTGATGTTTTTCTCTTACATCGAGGTTTCTCTACCTCTCATTCTCCCTCTCTAAAAATAAATAAATAAAATCTCCCAAAATATTAATGCAGAAAAAATGAGACTCAATCAAAATTACATCATCTCCAATCCTGTGTAAAAACAAAACAAAACAAGAGATTGCTTTGGAGTATACTCTCACATCACTTTTATTGAATATTTTATATAGCTGCAAGCACGAATACTATACATACATAAAATGTGGTAGCCTTTTTTTTTTCCACTTGGTATTATGCTATTCACATTTTCCCATGTTGCTACGTAGTTTTTATACTAAGCTCTAAGAAAGGAAGTTGTCTAGAGCATGGATGTCCTAGGAAACTGGGAATAGTTCTGAAGTTGTAGGTCTTAATGAAGTTTAACAACAGGTGGTGATAACCTAATCAATAAAATATAATTTAAAAAATAAACTGAAAAACAGATTGTATATAACTGTGGTGTGAGAAGGTTGGAAAACCAAGGAATTATGAGCAGAAGGTTGTGCTTCCTAAATTACTGTCTAACAAAGAAAAGCTTATTTTATCAACAACTAAGATTGAGGACAAGCACAACTTTTATTTAATAATCCAATCTAAATGTTTCATCTAATATTTACAGAAAGCTATCAAAAACTCTCATGAAGTTCAAAATATATTAAACCTAATATTAGATATTCCAGATGGAACATTTTCATTTTCATAGTAAATATATGCACATTTATTTTTATTTAGTGCTTATTAAAAGTGATAGATTAATATTACAAATCATCAAATTATACTTTCATATTACTGGGTATATTTTTAATATTTTCTTTTTGCCTTAGACTTTTGATATGATCTTAGTGACATCACTTCTCTAAGTGCTTATAAGTGAAACTTAAGAAATGTTAGATTAGTCAGTGATTAAATACTTGCCACATGCCAAGCACTGTGTTAGGCACTAGCAGTACAAAGGTAAAATTATGTCCCAGCTTCAAGGACCTCACAGGATCTGCCATTCTTTTTTTTTTTTTTTAATAAACTCATTCTTAGCATGTACCTTTTATTTATTTATTTTTCACATTTTTTTTTAATTTTTAAACATTTTATTTATTTATTTTTAGAGAGGGAAGAGAGAGAGAAAAACAACAATGTGCGGTTGCTGGGAGACATGGCCTGCAACCTAGGCATGTGCCCTGACTGGGAATCGAACCTGCGATGCCTGGTTCGCAGCCCGCGCTCAATCCACTGAGCTACGCCAGCCAGGGCTAGGATCTGCCATTCTAATGCAAGGTAGTTAGTGCTGAAATAGTAAGGAGAGGATAAATGTGTCATGGGTTCTTCTCTCCTGCTTTGCTGGACCCAGAAGACCTCCCCTTCTGTCCAACACTATATCACACTTTGTCACCTAGGCTTCAAAAAGGACTGCTTGTGCCCAAAGTGTCCCAGAATCTGTCTTGAGTACGGTTCCTTTATGTTTTGGCTCCAACCCCTTTTTCTACCATCATCAGACTGATGACAGCAACAGATGGCCATCCCATGTCAGCTACTATCGTTGCTTTCACATCTGTCTCTTGAATCCCCTTGCACCTGAACGCTTTCATACTTCTGTAGCCACAAAACAAATTTTACACGTTGGAGGAAGTGGACAGTGAAAGTGGCATCTAATTCCATTTTTAGCATTTGAGCTCCAGTGACAATACCCTGATAATTTGTAAGAGAAAGTTAATCCTCTTAAGAATGTGGAAGATGGATTGGGGAAACTGCAAGACTAGAGGCAGTGACTTGTAGGGAAAATAATTGTAATAATGGAGAGGAGAGAAGGTAAGTGCTTGAATTAAGCCAGTGGCTTTGGGGAATTGATGTTTGCTAGACACAGGTAAAGAGGACTGCCAATTTTCTGCTTTGAGCAACTATATTAATTAGGGGTGTCATTCAATGATGTAGAAACTCCAGGGGAGGGGAAGTTAACCTTCTGTAGTAGAGTAAGTCCAAATATTAAGACTCCCTGTCTCTCATACTCTCTTCCCTTCCTCTTCAGTAAAGAATGTTGATTTTGTTTAGGTAGTCTACCCTGATATAAATGTCAAGTGTATCTTTAAGTCAATCATGGTAACTCCATTCTTGAGCCAGAGAATGGTTTAGGAATGGGCAAGTGATATACTTGTGACCAATGTAACAGAAGGGGAAATTTTCTGGGAAGATCCTGAAATAAATTTTTCCTCATTCATAAAAAGAGACACCCAGGAATTCACTGGACTTCGTTGTGTCTGCACGTGACAAGAGAACTATAGAAGCCCTTCTAAGACCATGAGTTAAAAATAAAGCCAACATGCTAACGATATTAGCAGTAAAAAGATTTAGAAGAACTCTTTGAGTTTTTGATGACATGATTAGCTGCCAAGTTGGAACCATCCCACCTCAGATTCCTTGTTATATGAGATAATAAATATTCTCTTATAGTTTAAACCAGCTGAGTTGAGGTCCCGTTATTTGCAGCCCAAAACATTTTAAGAGGTATAGAATTGTCCCTAAATGAGAGAATTCTAACTAGGTTTGTAATCACTTGGAAATAAGTTCTTTGGGGTTTTATCCACAGCTGGTCCAACCAATAGCCCAGAGCAGTTCACCATTGAGAAGGTGAACTGACTCTTTGAGATCTGAGCTCCTGGAAAATGGTCTCTGCTAAAATGTATTTTTCCTTAAAGTAGGTGTTTAATTCTATTAATTTTCAGTTAAGACATAGTACTTCAAATTTCACTTCCTGTATTATAGTTACTGTATGCATACTGTTGCTCAAGACCACTGGCAGATTTAGAAATAGAGCACCGTGGCTAGGCCAAAATGGAAGTTTACAACTCTGACAAACCCTTTGACAAGAGTACAGGAAATAAAAGTCCACCAAACAGGAAGTAGGCAGAGTAGAACAAAACAGCCGGAAATATTTGGGCCTGGTGCAAGAATTAATCTATTTACGGAACACGTAAGTACCAAGCAAAATATTTAGAGCCAAAATCTTTAATTTGTAAACATTTTAAGAGGATCAGGAAAGGGTGGGAAAACACAAGGAAGTAAAGGGAAAAGAGAAATAATACCTCTTAAGGAAGTAATTGTGGCATAAACCAAAGAATGTCTTCTGCATAGATAATGGTAGTTTAAAAATCTCTCTGCAAATTCCTTGGCCTTCTTCCCATGAAGAGGTGAATTCTGTGGCCTCTCTCTGTTAATCTGGGCCAAACCCTAGGGACTGGTTGACCAGTAAGCTATGGCAGAGTGATATTATGTGACCTTCCAGGCTAGGACAGAAAAGGTGGTGCAGGTTCTACCTGGTTTGCTGGATCCTGCAGTAGCACCATGGGTCACTGTTTAAGAGGCATTACCACCCTAAGACCACAAGCTAACCCATGTGGACAGGCCACATGGAGAGGGCTCCTGACATGGACAATGTCCAGCTACCCCAAGCTCTCCCAGTGCTCTCTCTTCCAGCTCCTGCCACCGACTGCAACTGCATGGGGATTCGAAGGCAGAACTACCTAGTGGAGCTCTTCCTGAATTCCTGACCCACTGAAATCACAGGAGATAATAAATTGATTGTTGTTTGTTTTAAGCCAGTGAGCTTGGGGGTGATTTGTTTTGCAGCAATAGATAACCAGAACAATAGATGAGGTGATTTAAATGCTATGGAATCCTAATGAGTAAGGAAAAAGCCCTAAAGCCCATTAGAAGTCATTATAGCTAATTACTATGACAAGCAAGGTGAAGTGGTTTCCAGTCAGAGCACCTATTACCAATAATAAAAGCAAATAATTGGTGACGCCAAGGAAGATTTTTTAAAAAATCTTGATTCTGAAAGAACTTCACTTTAGTTAATATGAAATATTTAACTATTATGCCATATTTCTCAAGAGCAATTTTTATAACTAATTTTCTTTTATCACTTTTTATTCCTACTTTAGAGATTCATATTACCAACAAACTTCGACAGATTTTTGGGCTGATTCCTCATGTCACAATGCAAAAAACTACAGGCTGGGAGGTTTAGGATCTCTTCGCACTGGGTGACTGGTTAGTGACCTCAGAACTGTCAGTGATGTAACATTTCTGTAAGGGAAAGTCCAGGATATTTTTAGTTGATGGAGAACCTGTAGCTAGCAGGGCCATAGCTTCGGACTAAACTGAATGGTGGGAAACATAAGTCAGAAGCATCTAAGCCTTCTGTGGCTCACGCTTTTGGTATTCTTCTTGTTCTTGTTGTAAAATATTGAAGACAATGAATAAAAATTCAGATCAAAGAAACCAAATGTAGAAAAGTAACATGGAACATGTACAGTTGACCCTTGGACAACGTGGGTTTGAACTGCATGGGTCTACATATACACAGATTTGTTTCAGTAAAAACTGTACCTGTATTTTCTCTTCCTTGTGATTTTAATATTTTCTTTTCTCTAGCTTACTTTATTATAAGAAAACAGTATATAATACATACAACATGCAAAATACGTGTTAACTGACTTTATGTTATTAATAAGGCTTCTGGTCAACAGTAAGCTATTAGCAGTTAGGTTTGGGGGGAGTCAAAAGTTATACATGGATTTGCAACTGCATCCTTAAAACCCTGTTCAAGGGTCAGCTGTATAGGAAAATGTCCAGAACAGGCAATTTTGTAGAGAGGAAGTAGATTAATGGTTGCCTAGGGCTAGAGGGTATGGGGCTGGAGGAACATGGACACTGATTGCTAATGAGTAAAATGAGTATGAAATTTCTTTATGGGATGCCAAAAATGATCTAAGATTGATTGTGATGATGATTGCAAAATTCTTAATGTACAAAAAATTATACATTTTAAGTTAATAAACTGTATGGTGTGTGAATTACTGGTATAACTCAATAAAGCTATTATTTAAATGAGGAACAAGGGGAAAGTGTTTATGTAAAATGAAAATAGATAAAAATCAAGCCTCTTTATCATAATTAAAATGTTTTCACTGATGCTTAGCGATTCCCTTGACTAAAGGAGAAAATGACACTGAGATTCCTCTAGGGCAGAGTTTAACAAACGTTTTCTGTAAAAGGCCAGATAGAAAATATTTTAGGCTATGCAGGCCAAGTAACAAAATTGTGGATATTATGTAGCTACTCATATAACAAGAAAGAACAAATTTCTGCACATTTTAAATGATGAAACTTAAAATACAATAAAATAATAATTGAATATAATTCCTTCGTAATACGGGTCTACCAAACAAATTAGAAGAATGTAATTCTTGTTTTGGGAGCTGATATTTCACTTAATTGAGTTTCAAAGTTAATGTTCTGTATCTCAAATTGATTTCAAAGTTCTTCTAGAAAAAAAGTTCTTAGTTTGTGGGCCATATGAAAACAGGCAGCAGGCTGGATGTGGGCCATGGCCATAGTTTGCCAGCTCCTGTTGTAGAGGACTAAATTCCTACATGCTGGTTTATTAGTTTCCTAGGGCTTCCATAACAAAGTGCCACACACTGGGTAGCTTAAAACAACAGAAATGTATTGTCTCACAGTTCTAGAGGCCAGAAACCTGAAGTCAAGATTCTGCTGGGCAATGCTCCTTCTATGGGCTCTGGGGTGGTTACTTTTGCCTTTTCTAGCTTTGGTAGCCCTAGGTGTTCCTTGGCTTGTGGCAGTATAACTCTAATTTCTGCCTCTGTCTTCATATGGCTATCTTCCCTCTGTATATGTCTGTGTTTCTTCTTCTCCTTTTAAGGACAGTAGTCTTACCCTAATTCAATATGACCTCGTCTTAATTAAACACATTTTCAATAATCCTCTTCCCAAGTAAGATAACATTCATTGGTACTGAGGGGCTAGGTCTTCAACATATGTTTTTGGGATACACAAGTCAAACTGCAGTAGCAATGAACTTGGGCAGAGAGCCCTGGGGGATCCTTGGGCCAAAGCTATCCTCCTTATTATACAGTCTTAGGAAAAGGATGCTATTGATGGCCACCAGATTTAGCTCAGTCTTCATCCTAGGCAGCACTTGCAAGCCTGGAGTAAATAGACAGCATTATTCTTATGGTTCCCATGGCTCCAAACACTTGGACACTTTGTTTTTGTTGTTTTAAGGCCCATAGGTAATAGGTGCTTTCATTTAAAAATGTCATTTATTCTTAGGAAAAAGGCTAGATTCTAGTTCTTTTAAACTAGAATGAATGTTTCTTAGCTATTTTGGACTTTCTGGAAACTCCCTGATACATCTGAGACTATAGGGAAAAAAATGGCTAATTTTTCCCTTCTTTGTTTCCACCTTAAAACTTTTTAGGCAGCTGCTACTGTGGTCCAGACCAGAGTTAATGGTGGCTTGTACCAAGGTTTTAGAGGTGATGGTGGAGATTGGTGAATGGACTAATGATTTGATCATAGACAGGCTCTACGATATTTGAAAATTCATGTGTGAATATAAGGATAAAGAAAGAGGTGTCAGAATGACTTTTGGGTTTCTGGCATGAGCAACTGGGTGGAGAGTGGTATGCTAGAATGAAACAGGGCACATCAGAAGAGGTTTAGGGTGGATAATGTTCTATATGAGCAGTTTGACAAATGATATGACAGCTTTCTCTATGGGTCTGAAACTGAAGATATAAATCTGAGAGTGGTTGTTGGGATTTAAGAGGACCAATGAATAATGCCCCTTACCTTCTGAGTTCAGGACCAACTGAGAAATAGAATGTAGGGCTCAAAATCTCAACTTTTTTATTGGTTAAACTGAATGGTGGAATACAGCTTTGATCTGTAGGCAAAACTGGACCTCGTAATGTCTTCCCCCTGAATTTAACCTTTTGGCCCCCAACTGCAGACCCCCTAATTGCAGAAACTAAACCTGCCCCAGTAAGATTGCATCTTGTAGGAGGGAGGACTGCAAGCCTGCTACATGGAGGTGTGGACCCAGAAAGAGAGAGAGAGATGAGAGAGAGCCACTCAAGCTATCTGTAATTCATTACCCTTGGGAGAAGGATTGAGTGTTTCAGCAGGAAACAAATGGTGTACTCAAAGAGGTAATTGAATGGAATATGGCAAAGGGATTATTTACAGAGGTGTGGCAAAGTTAAACGTGCCAATGAGGGATGTACAAGAATCCAGGAACTATATACAAGGAAGTTCTAACAGGGATAAGGGGAGGAGCTCTTACCAGAACCCAGAAGGAGCTATAGCCCAGGCAGAGGCACTGCCCAAAAGGAATGTGGCTAAGGGAAGGAGCCAGTGCCAAAACTGGGGCCCTCACTCCCCAGAGGTGGGGGTGGTCTGTGGGAGTGGAGAAGGTAAACATCGTGCCTACTTGTTCTTCCCACTTTGTGAACTCCCTCCCATGGACCAAACCCACAGGAAACCAGAAGACTATGACCCAAGAAGGTAATGACCCAAGGATGCAGTCTGTAGCAGTCCACCTGCCCAGGCACAGAACAGGGCAGAAAAGGGTGGGGCATGGGCACTCAGAAAATGACCAGTAGCACATCGTTAATAAGGACTGGCGAGAGGGAAAGAGGCCACTCTCCTTCCTGTCCTGGCAGTGGGCTTCCCTGAGGTGAGACTTAGAAGCCTGCTGTCCCCCTCCCATCTTTATGAGGCTAAACTCCACACACCTAGACCCTACCATCCACTGCTCTTTTGAGTGCCTTTGCTCCAAGAAGCCTCTGAAAGAGAGTAGAATGGTTCATTATATTATCAATGTCCATTGTACCCTACAGTGAAAACTCATCACTATCCTCTTTTCTGTCTCCTATGTGCACGGCTATATTATCTAAACAGAAGATATGCAAGGGATCATATGACAATATAAAGATATGACAATATGATGTTTGACAATGATGCAATGCTAATAAAACGGGAACATTCCAAATAACCTTCTTTTATTACAGTTTTTACTGCTTTTAAGGTGGGATTTTTTATCCCACATTTTAATCTCTCTAGAATTGGGAGTAATATTACAATCTCATTAGCCAGGCAGTTGTTAGGGTACAGGTGTCATTGCTTGCCATGTGCATCAAAACTGGCAGAATGGGTGTCAGCAGCCTGGAAGAAAACCCAGCAGACAGAGTGGAGTGCTGGGATAAAATACTGCACTACCAGTGCCCTTGGTAACACAGAGAGTGATACCATCTGAAATCACACAGGCCACTCTGAGTTTAGAGGTCGTTTGGCCATAGGGACAGAAGGTAGGTTCCTGATTGCAAGGGCTGGGAGAGTGAGAGAAGCAGAATGGAGAATGACTGCTAATGGACACAAGGGTTTTGTTTGTGTTTTGCAGGGGTATGGTGGGGGGGAAGGTGATGAAAGTGCTGTGGAATGGGTGGTGGTGACGGCTGCTCAGTTTTGTGAACACACGAAAAACCACGGGGTTGTATATTCTAAAAGCATGAGTTGTGTGGTATGTGAATGCTATTTCAATTTTAAAAAGTGATTCAGAACATTGATGGAAGTTGGATAATGGATATACAGGAACTTTTTGTACTATTTTTGCAAGTTGCCATGAGTACAAAATTATTTCAAAATAAAAAGCTTAAAAAAACACTTTTTGGAATACCATTCAAAGGGGTATTCAGGGTATGTTATAGACTTGTGTGAACTCTCTCTTATGGGAGAAAAGTAAAATGATATTTATTAAAAGCTCTTTTTAACTTTGAAAAGAAACATGATTCAGTATATTTGGATTCTGAACATAAAGAGTTTCTAAGAATATTTGAAGTTATTTTGCTCATGTTTTCCTTTTTATGTATGCATAAGAACAACATATGATAAAAATTTATGTCTAAATTTAAAACTGCATGTTAATTAAGTATAAGATAAATATTTGAAGTAATAAGCACTGTATCAAAATTTAATTGGCAGTTTCTTCTCCTTTCCTGGTATATGTTAGATGTTACATAATACAGTATTACACTCCCATGGAGAGAAATAAGAACTCCCAAACCAAATCTCCCTGCACTTGTAGGGTGAAGACCACAGACATTAAAACCCACAGTTATCTCCTACGTAAAGTTTCATCCTGTTGAGCCTCATTCCAGGGGCCTCACTCAGTGCCTGGGAACTGGGGGCCTCAGCACATGCAGTGACAGTCTCTTGTATATTCCACTTTTAAAAGTCCAAAGGTTGCTCTGGCCAGTGGGGCTCAATTGGTTGAGCATCAGCTCGTAAACTGAAGGTCACAGGTTCAATTCCCAGTCAGGGCACATGCCTGGGTTGTGGGTTCGGTCCTGGTTGGGGGCACATGCAAAAGGCAACTGGTCAATATTTCTCTCTCACATCAATGTTTCTTTCCCTTATGCTCCCTTCCTTAACCTCTCTCTAGAAAATCAGTAAATAAAAATTTTAAAAAGAATCCAAAGGGTTGAAATGTCCATACTATCCAAAGCAATCTATAGATTCAACATAGTTCCTATCAAGATACCAATTGTGTATTTCACAGAAGTCAAACAAATATTCCTAAAATTTATATGGAACCACAGAAAAACCCAAAAAGCCACAGAAATCTTGAGAAAGAAGAACAAAGTTGGAGGAATCACGCTACCAGATATCAAACTATACCACAAGCCTGTGGCAATCAAAACATTGTGGTACTGGCATAAAAACAGACATATAGACCAGTGGAACAGAATAGAGAACTCAGAAATAAATCTACACCTTTATGGTCAACTAATATTTGACAAAGGAGACAAGAACATACAATGGGGTAAAGATAGTTTCTTCAGTAAATGGTGTTGAGAAAATTGGACAGATATATGCAAAAAAAAGAAAAAGAAAGAAAAAGAAACTAGACCACCTTCTTACACCATACACAAGAATTAACTCAGAATGGATTAAAGACTTATATGTTAGACTCAAAACCATAAAAATCTTAGTAGACAATGTAGGCAGTAAAATCTTGGACATTTCTTATAGCAAAATTTTTCTAATACATCTTCTTGGGCAAGAGAAACAAAGGAAAAAAATAAACAAATGGGACAACGTCAAATCAAAAATTCTTTGCACAGCAAAGGAAACCATCAACAAAATGAAAAGGCAGCCCACTGAATGGCAGAATATATTTACCAAAGACACATCTGATAACAGGTTAATATCCAAAATTTATAAAGAACTTAAACAACTCACCACCAGGAAGACAATTCAATTTAAAAAAGGGCAAAGGGCCTAAATAGACACTTCTCCAAAGAGGACACACAGATGGCCCACAGACATATAAAAAGATGCTAGATATCACTCAGATGCAAATTAAAACCACAATGAGGTATAACCTCACACCTGCCAGAATGGCTATTATCAATAAATCAACAAACAACAAGTGCTAGCAAGGACGCATTTACTGGTGGGAATGCAGACTGGTGCAGCCACTTTGGAAAACAGTATAGTTTCCTCAAAAAATTAAAAATGGAATTGCCTTATGACCCAGCAATTTCACTTCTGGGAATATATCCAAAGAAACCCAAAACACTAATTTGAAAGAATGTAAGTACCCTATGGTCATTGCAGCATTGTTTACAGTAACCAAGATTTGGAAGCTGCCCAAATGCCCATCAGTAGATGAGTGGATAAAAAAGCCATGGTACCTTTACACAATGGAATATTACTCAGCTATAAAAAAAAAGGAAATATTACCTTTTGCAACAGCATGGTTGGACCTGGAAAGCATTATACTAAGTGAAGTAAGCCAGTCAGAGAAAGACAAGTACCATATGGTTTAACTTATATGTGAATCTAATGAAAAAAATAAACTAACAAATAAAATAGAAACAGATTCATAGATTCAGAGAACAGATTGACAGCTGTCTGAGGGAGTGGGGGTTGGGAGGCTGGGTGAAAAAGGTAAGGAGATTAAGCAAAAAAAACAATAAAAAACCCTCATAGACACAGACAACAATCTGGTGATTACCAGAGGGTAAGGGGTTTATGGGGGGGGAAGACGAGGGTAAAGGGGGGATAAATGCTGATGGAAGGAGACTTGACTTGGGGTGGCGAACACACAATACAATATACAGATGATGTATTATAGAATTGTACACCTGAAACTTATATAATTTTATTAACCAATGTATCCCAATAAATTCAATAAAAAATTAATAAAAACCCTTAGCAATTCTATGAGAGCAAGATTAAAGTCATTTCAGCCTTTTTTATGAAGATGGCACCAAAAGAAAAGAAGGAGGTCCCTGCTCCTCTCAAGCCAAAGCCAAGGCAAAGGCTTTGAAGGCAAAGAAAGCAGTGCTAAAAGGTGTCCACAGACACACAAAAAAGATCCACATGTCACCCATTTCCCAGAGGCCTAAAACACTGCCGCTCCAAAGGCAGCCTAAATATCTTTGGAAGAGTGCCGCCAGGAGAAACAAGCCTGACCACTCTGCTATCATCAAGTTCCACCTGACTATGCATCACCCATGAAGAGGAGAGAAGATAACAATACACTTGTGTTCACCGTGAATGTCAAGGCCAACAAGCACCAGATCAAACAGGCTGTGAGGAAGCTCTATGACATTGATGTGGCCAAGGTCAACACCCTGATCAGGCCTGATGGGGAGAAGGAGGCATATGTTCGATTGGCTCCTGCTGATGCTGCTTTGGATGTTGCCAACAAAATTGGAATCATCTAAACTGAATCAATCTGGCTAATTCTAAATATAAAAATTTTATACTAAAAAAAAAGATTAAAGTCATTTCAAAAAGTATTTATTTTTTTTGTAAGAGCCCTGAATTTCCTTCTACCTCTTCACTTTTCCATTACTTTCATCACCAGCCATGGGGTGGGGGCAGCAGGGGGGGTGGGGAAGAGTCCAAAGGGTTAATAGGACATTGAAGATTACCCAGCACCAGCCCCACACCCAAGAATCTGAGAAAACTACAGCAAATCTACTGTCCCCAAGGGCATTTAGACCAGTTGTATCAGTCCTGATCATAGGTCGTGAGCTATAGAAATCAACTCATCCTGATTTGAGCAGAGAAGGCATTTATCGATAGTTCTTTGGGCAGTTGGGAGAATTGCAGGGAAGTTTGGAAAGCCTGGCTTTGAGTAGTATGACTATAAAGTGGTCCTGAGAAGGCATTGTCATGAGCAGCTGAGCTGTGGACCTATCATCGTGGGAAATTTTCTGCTGTGCCTATGTCTGTGCATCTGACTCTGGATTCCAAGTCTAGGGTGGGTGTGTCTCACTGACTGAGCCTTGGTCATGTCACTGCATCCTTGTCTTAGACTTCAAGGGAAGCTAGGGAAGTGAGTGGCATTTTCTGTTTCTATAAAAGGAGGGGGAAGGAGTTCAGACAATGGGTAGCCAAAAATCATGACGAATATCTACTTCAATCAAATTAAAGTTCTCAGAATCCCTGAACACACCCATTGTTTTGGCACCAGCTGAAGACGCTGGCAGAGGCCTTATCCTATCTGAGGAAAAAAGGGAACTATGAAAACATGGAAGCGAAAATCTTGTTGATGTCGGCCTTGTCTAAATGCCTCTCAGTATATATGTCAGTTTTATTTATTGATTTGAGAGAGAGAAAAAGAAAGAAAAAGAATAAATTTGCTGTTCCACTTATTTATGCATTCACTGGTTGATTCTTGTATGTGACCTCACCAGGATTGAACCCTCAGACTTGGTGTTGTATCAGGAAGATGCTCTAATCAACTGAGCCACAGTTTTCTATAGTTTTTGACCTGTGAACTTTACAGTGTTGGGAAAAGACTTTCATCAGGAGGTTAATTATGGCTTAAGTTTACCATATCATATCTGGAAATAGAAACCTTCTCTGCTTCTTGAAAAATTTAGAAATTTTTAATGGTTCTGTGAGATTAGTGGAGGCTTCTTTCTTCTCTATTCTTATATTTAGAACCCCTTAATTTCTACTTCCCCAGTGTCCCTGCCAAACCAAGGATACACCCACAATTCCTCTGGTGAGAAGTCACTGCAATAGTGTGCTATCTCTGGGAAAAAGCCCTGATTTAAAGAATTTGCCAATTTCCTTGGTGTAAATACTTCTGCTGTGGAAGATTTCAAGCGACAAAACTTGTGACTGAAACCCCTGAAAATTTAACTGTTAGCCTTTCTGAGCACCACTCCTCTCCCTGCCCCAGAGCTATGGCCTCTTCTTTGGAATTTCTTTGGCCTGTAATACCTGCCTCCTAAAGCAGTTTTCTCACTTATTTAATCTAGAGAATCACTCATAGTGGAATTATAAACGAAAGACGCTATTGAGTATATGTTCCATGACGGCAGAGGTCTTTGGTCACGACTGCATTCTCAGTGCCTAGCATGGTACCTGGCGCATAGAGGGTTCTCAGTACAGCTATGTTTGTGGTAGTGGTCCTGAGGCTCTTTCCTGGGGCTGGCGAGGATAATCACCTCTGCCATGTGCTGGTACGCAGAACACTGCCTTTGTCTTGGGTAGTAAAGCTGTGGTAATGGTGGGAGAGACTCTCCTTAGACATTGTCTGTCTTCATGGGTGGGTGATCCTTCATGGAAGCTGTTGACCTATTGGACCAATATCTAACCCAGGCCTGGACTCTGCCTACCACTGTCTTGTCTAGTTCACCTGCAACTTTCATCCTCCTATGCCTTCCTTGAAAATCCCCCTTCAAAAGTTTCCTGGGTATGTTCCCTCAGGGCACACCCCATGCCTGTATTCTCTTTTATAATAATTGAGCCACCTCAAAAATCCCTGGTAATACTAGAAGCATTCTATACTCATCATCCCAGACCTTGCCTCTCAAATCCAGCCACAGTTGCATGACTACCTGGTGTAACGATCACAGTCTTTAAAGTGTGATACTCCAGTGAAACTTATTGTTGACTCCTCATCTGACCTTTTAAGAGGGCACTTCTCAAGAGCTTCCTGGAGCTGCCCTTTCTGGTTGGGGGTGATGAGATGTAGATTATTTCAGTCTGTTCCCTAAAATCTCATCTCCTTTTCTTTATTGAGTTCTTTGGATTCCAGTCACCCTTTCTGGTCTAGTAATAACCAAAGCAAGCAAGCAAACAAACAAACAAATGAACAAACAAACAAAAAGGGTTTCTAAGACCTTCCTTGAGAGCAGCCAGGCTCCTTCCCAGGAGCAGCTGCCTCCTTTCACTTTCACATCTGACTGGCCTGGCCTCCACAGTCAAAACCTGTCTCTTCAGGAGCTCCTTCTCTCTGTATGGCAGTGGTGGTGAGGCCTGGTGCTGACCAATCTGAACGGACACTTGTCTGCAAACAGCCCAGGTGTGTTTCTGGCTAAATCCCAGGCTTTCCCTGCTGACCACTGCCCTCCAACATCAGCCTGACTCCTTTACTTATCTTTTTCTCTCTCTGACTGCTCTCTTTCTGACTTTAAGATCAATATTTTGTTAAAGAAAAAAATTCTTCATGGCTCTTGTGAAAACACAGTGAGGCAGACTTTATTCAGGACCACTGTGATAGGAGTAGAGACCACGGCAACGGGGGTTTGCAGTAGGGGAGAGACTGGGCTCAACTCGGAATACAACAAGGACAAGTGGAAATTTATAACCAAAAAGCAGGGTTGGGGGAGGGTCAGTAAGTGGAAAATAACTGAAACATCAGGGATAAGCGGGGAATTCTGTGTAAATCTTCCTAACAGGATTCTTGCTCAGGGCAGCACTTGGAGGATGGTGGAGGAGGAACCTGATCAGACGTCAAGGGTGATTGGATTTCGAGGGTGGGGGATTCTGGCTAAAAGGACTTAGCAGGATTCTTGCTGGAACTAAACAAATACAGAGGTGGACATGAAAGCCCAAAAGTCAAGGTCTATTTGAGAAGAGAGTTAGAAGAGTTTGACTAGAGTCTGGTGAAGGAAAAAACAACTTCGTTAGTTTCTAAACCAATCCTGCTCCTCTTTGATTCTCAGAGTGTACATTCCTGGCACAGCTTTTTACTATTCCTTTCTAACCCGTGGCTTACTAACATGTTCATTAATGCCCGGAATGTGGGGTCCCTTGTTATATAGGTGGGCCACCTATAAAGTAAATGTTCCTTTTCCTATATTTGTTCATTGATGAAAAACCACCACCCTCTTTGGCTGAACTTCCAAATATGTGTCTCTGACCAAAGCCATGGCCAGGGTTAAGTAGCAAATCTAGACAGGATTTGATCCACATGGTGGGGTTTGGGGGTGATGCTAGGAGCCTGTAGATGATTCACAGGAAATCAAGAGGTTAATTCCACCTCAGTTCACTCCTTGGCTCTAAAATTGGATTCAGTTCAACAAAGCATAAGAGGGAGAGAGTTTGAGGCAGTTGACCTAAAGCTAGAACTGCATAACCAATATATTCAAACCCAGTAGTTCTGAAGTGGTTCTCAGACCAACAGCATCAGCATTGCCTGGAAACTTGTTAGAAATGCAGATTCATAGGTCTTAGCCCAGCCTCAGTGAACCTGGGAGTGGGAGCCCAAGGAAACAAACTCACTAGCTGATTCTTATGAATGTTAGAGTTTGAGAACCACAGCTCTTGCACAGGTGGAGTTTAGCTCCCTTTACAGGAAGTTTCATGTGAAACTTACCTTCCTTTGGGTTCCTGGCTGAGAAATATCTTAGAAGTAACAGGAAATTTTCCCAAACACTAATTCCTAAAGAATGTGTTTGCTGAAGCTCTGCATATTTTAAGTGATGAAC
The DNA here is from genome assembly GCA_004024845.1 of Tonatia bakeri. Taxonomy (NCBI): domain Eukaryota; kingdom Metazoa; phylum Chordata; class Mammalia; order Chiroptera; family Phyllostomidae; genus Tonatia; species Tonatia bakeri. Next base: position 243,503 of record PVIA01000777.1, read on the forward strand.
AGCCTCAGCTAATCCCTGTGTTGGGCACACCTGCTTACATCTGTAAATTGCAAAATCCCACAGAGCCTGTGTACACTGAGGTTGCAAAGGCCTGGGTTTGCTGAGGCCCTGTGACACCCATCTCGTTAGACTGCTGTGTCTCAAAGCAGTTAAGTACCCAGAAGTCCTGTGTTTATTGAAGTACTGACACCTCCTATTCCAGCCACACCCGAAACATCCTTCTCTTGGGATATATTTTAAATCTCCTGAGCCCTATCTTTGTGCTTGTTTCTTAAGCTTTCCTGTTTTGTGGGCCATGTATGGAGTTTTGGGTAGGGAGGAAACAAATTAATCCCCTTCTGAATTTAGAACCAACTGAGAAGTAGGATTAGGCCACTGCTGGGGGTCAATATATCAACTTCATTGCTGATAAAGTTGAATGGGAAAATGTAGCTAGGGAAGACAAACAATCCAAATAAAAAATGGGCAAAGGACCTGATAGACACTTCTCCAAGGAGGACATACAGAGGGCCAGAGACATATGAAAGGATGCATCACTAGCCATCAGAGAGATGTACATTCAAACCACAATGAGATACCACTTCACACCAGTCAGAACGGCCATCATAAACAAATCAACAAACAACAAGTGCTGATGAGGTTGTGGAGAAAAGGGACCCCCAGTACACTGTTGGTGGGAATGCAGGCTGGTACAACCATTGTGGAAAACACTATGGATTTCCTCAAAAAACTAAAGATGAAACTGCCTTTTGACCCAGCAATTCCACACTGGGATTATTCCCTAAGAATCCTGAAACACCAATTCAAAAGAACCTATGCACCTCAATGTTCGTAGCAACACTGTTTACAATAGCCAAATGCTGGAAACAGCCTAAGTGCCCATTGGTAAATGAGTGGATCAAAAAACTATTGTACATTTACACAATGGAATACTACACAGCAGAGAGAAAGAAGGAGCTTCTACCCTTCGCCACAGCATGGATGGATCTGGAGAGCATTATGCTAAGTGAAATAATCCAGGCGGCGAAAGACAAATATGATAGGATCTCACCTATAAGTGGAACCTAATAAACCAAACAAATAAGTGAGAAAATAGAACTGGAGACATGGACAAAAAAGAACAAACTGTACCCAGTGGGGTGGGGGGAGGGAGACAATGGGAGGGAGGAGGGAGAAGGGGAAGGGTCATGTCAAGGAACATGTATAAAGGACCCAAGGACAAAGATAGCAGTGTGGGGGAGCATTGAATGTAGGAGGTAGGGGGCCGGTAGGGCAGAGGAAAGTAATGGGGGACAAAATGAGGACAACTATAATTGAACAACAATAAAAAAATTTCTTTTAAATGCAGCTGGGAATCTGTAGCCATCATTGGGCTTCCTCACATCTTTCCCCTGAATGGAACCTCCCCACCCCAGCTGCCAGGCCTCTTGGTCCACTGGGAACATTACTAGACTTAGCTATGTTGTCACAAGAACTAGTGTAGTCTTTCTTGAACCTTCCCAATCAGCTCATTTATTTGGTCTTTGGAGAAGAGTGATAAATTGTGGCAAGATGGCCAGGAGAGGGGCTTCAGTACTCTTTCTTTCTGGGGTTGATGTGAGAATGGAGGAATAAGGTTTTCCCTGACTGTGGGAACAGTACTTGAGGTCATTAGTGTTAACGGGAGAAACCTGGTTTTTCTTGTTGACGCAGTAAAGAATCACAGATCAGCAAGTCTATTAACATGCAAGCAGGATAAGTGAATGGGCCTTGCTGTTGTGGGGGTGGCAAAAGCATGGGCAGCCCAAAAAGCATGGTGACCAGAGGCCTGACGGCTGTAGGTCAGGTGGCCAGAGGCCAGGAGGCCAGAGAGAGCCAGATCCCTTGTTCTGAGGACTTATATAGTTGGCAGGATGGGGGTAAAGAAGTTGCATATTGATTGACAGGCAAAGGTGGTGCCAGCTTTCCTAGGGAGGAGATGTGACTACCCAAACTTAGGGATGTGTGGGAGTCTGTTAGCTTGAATCCTTAGCTTGCTCCAGACTCCATTTGTTCATGTTGTTGTAAAACAGATACGTGACAGGAGGCAGTTAATTAAAGTTGGGGCAGTTACCCAAGGTTATTTATGGGCTTTTTTCTGTAAGCATTAGGGACTCCCTCTTAAAACAGATAGTGACCAGAGGCAGGCAATTAACGAAAGTTGTTTTATGGGCTCCTTCCTTTGGGTACTGTGGGCCCTTCCCCACCTTTCAGGCCTTGGGATGAATACATAGTTTCAAAGGCTTTCTTTCCCAGGTAGTGGAAACGATACACAGAATTTCAAGGACTGCCCTCCTCCCGTGTTAGCATGGTGTTTCTTGTGATTTTGGAACACCTGGCAATATTATTGGACCAGGCTCAGGACTGCTGAGTTAGTGGGTGAGATGTGTCTCCCTCTTCCTCCCTGACATGGTTTACTATCCATCCTACCTAAGTGCTAAAAGGTGTTTCCTGACAACCAGGACACTGGACGCTGGCCAGCAACAGCAGTGCAGTCTCAGAGTTCTTCCTATGCTCGCTCCCGCCTCATTAGCACCAATGAAACAGTCTAGAATGGAAAGGGAGGAAGGTCAGGACTGAGTCTGGAGGAAGGTTCACACCTAAATGCAGTTTCAAGGAAGAAGCCCCAGCTAAAGAATCGGAGAGGAGAGGCCAAAGAAAGGACGAGGAAGACCAGGAAAAGAGCATGTGGTGCGACAGAGGCTGGTGGAAGAGCATTTTAAAGGGAGAATGATCAGCAGGGTAAATGCTTCCTGAGGTAACAGTAAAACAAAAAACTGTTCCTTAGATTTAGCCACTTGGAAACTGCTGGTGACATTAATGAAGTGTGGGAAGGGCAACCAAGTTTTGGGGTAGTCACTGGAGGGTGTCTAGGGGAGGGTTTTTTAAGGGGGACAAAGCTTGTTTGAAAACTGATGGGGAAGGACAGCTGCATGCACTTGTAGAGGTTATGGTGGGGGCAAGCAGCCGGTACCCTACTCTCTTGACCAGAGGCCTTGGGTGCAGGGCCCTGTCTGTCTACCCCACCTTCTACTAATTTGCACTTCCTTTAGACCTAGGCAAAAGGGACCCACGCGCTGAGTCCTACGCTTTGGAAATCTGTTCTTGTTATGCTGCACTTCATGAGGTGAGGAGTCCTTAGGGCCAAGGGGATATGAGCAGAGCTTGGAGGTGCAGACTGGGGTGATCATCTGCATTAGCATGAGGCCCTGTGGTGTAGCATGGAGCCAGGCTAGGAGAAGGGAGGCTGGCAGGGACTGGGGACCGTGGACGGGCCCCCCATGGGTGACCACTCTGGCAGAGAAGCCCAAAGAATCTGAGAATTCTAAATGTGAATCCAGCCTTCCAGGTTGTTTTCTGGGTAGGAGGATGGGACATATCTGTGCATTGGCTTGACTGATAACTTTTAGGTATTTAGACATGTATTTTGTAGGCCTCTCTTTGTACTCTCACCCAGGCAAACATAAGAGAATGGCTTGGATTGGATTATCTGCCTTCCACAGGACATCTGGGGCTTCGATAGGCATCCCATAGAGACACAGTCCCTCAACCCGAGGAAAAGCTGTCCTAGTCAGAGCAGAGCAAATTCTGTGGCAGGTTGAGTGGTGCAACAGTCTTTGGTGCTCCTCACATCATGCCAGTGGAGTGGCTATCCCATCTGCCTTTGCCAGCTGCTCCTGTGGTTGGCCATTCTGATGTCATTGAGGTATGCCATTAAGGAAAGCAACCCGACCCCTCCCTCCCTATCAGGCACTGGGGCAGTCAGCAGCCCTCCCCCTGCCCCCATCTCTAGTGGGAGAAGTGGTATTTACACTGGCTGTAAATAGTTCTGTCTTCTGTCTTCACACATGCCATTGTAGGATACAAATTTTAAATGGGGAGGCTGTGGTACAATCTAAAAGAAGCTTCATTAGTGATGCAAACAGCCAGAAGGATTCTTTGGTTAGGAAGAGTGATGAATCTAGAGAGGAGAGACGCTCGGAAAGCCGCTCTCGGACCGAGTTGAGGTAGAGAAGACCAAGGGCAAGTCCAGTTCCTGTGGGTCATGCATTCCAGGGAGCCCTCTACCCTTCATTTGTCTTCCTCTTCTCTCTTCTCCCTTTCCTCACCCTTCCCTCAGGCTCCCATCCTCTATTCTTTTCTGTGTTCTCATTTTCATCAAGGTATATTAGAGATTAGATAGGGACAGGCAATGGCTAGTCTTTGTTAAATAGAACTTTTTGAAATTAGGTAAAACCAAAACTATTTTCCCCTTCAAATAACTTGTATTTCTTTCATGTCAACCAAATCGTGGGATTTCCGCCAGGATCTCTTTTGCCAAGGCTGTTTGTTTTGTTTTCCACTTGTGAGTAGAAACTAATTCCTTCATTAAACCAATATTTACTGAGCTTGTATCATAAGCAAGTACCACTCCAGGTGCTGGAGAAATTGAAGTGAACCGAAATGATAAAAACTATGCCCTTGAACCCTTTACACTCTATCGGGGAAACCAAGAATTAAGCAAGATAAACAATAGTAATGTGTGTGTGTTGTGTTTGGTGGTGAGAAGTGCAAGGGAGAAAATAAAGGGGTATGACATAAAGTGGGGTGATCAGGGAAGTACTCACTGAGGAGGTGACACTTAAATTAAGACCTGTACGAGGTGGAGAAGAGGTCCAAGCTATCTGAAGTAGAAGCATTCTTGGTGTAAAGAGAAAATACAAAAGCCAGAGGCAGGCTCATGCCTGGCAAGTTTAGGGATCAACAAGCAGGCCGGTGTGATTGAATCAAGGACAGGATGAGCACACAAAGGAGTAGAATAAAGTGAGGTCAGAAAGGTGTGTGTGTGTGGGTGGGGGGATCACAGACGGGGAGGGCCTTCAGAAGCGCTTTGGTTCCTAACAAGATGGGAATCACTGTATGGTTTAAGCCTGGGAGTGACATGACCTCATTTGCTGTGTTGAGAATAAGCTGTGAGGGACAGGGTGAGGCCAGTTAGGAGGCTACCGAAATAATGTAAGGAAAAGGAAAAAGTACCGTAGACCATGGTAGTAATAATAGAAATGGTGAGGAGTGGTGAGATTCTGGATGTACTTTGAAAATAGAGTAAAAAAAATTGCTAATGGTTTGGTTGTGGAGTATGAGAAAGAAAGCAAATAGAACAACAAGGTGTTTGTTTTTTTTACTTTATTTGTATTGTTGACACTGTTACAGATGTCCCCATTTCCCCCCTTTTTCCACCTACACCCAGCCCCTAGCAGCCCCCCACCCCTCCCAGCCAGCATCATGCTATTATCTGTGTCCATGTGTTATGCATATATGTTCATTGGCTGATCCCGCCACCTCTTTTCATCTAGTTCCCCCTCCCTTACATCAAGGTTTTTTTTACTTCAAAACTAGGAAACTAGGAAAAGGGAGATTCTATGAACTGAGAGGGAAGCCATCAGGGGTGCAGGCTGGGGAGAAGATCAGGAATTCCAGGAATTCAGTTGTGGGAATTCACACTCCAGATTCCTGTTGGATGTCCGGGTAGAGAGGCCAGGTAGGCAGTCAGATAAACTGAGTCTGGAATCCAGAGCAAAGGTCAGAGCTGAAGATAAACTTTTGGGAAATCATCAATGAATACGTGGCATTTAAAGCTAAGAGATGATGAGATTTTTGAGGAGCTGACAGTAGGAGGGAAAGAGAAGTCCACGACATGAGTCCTGGGACAGCCTAGTGTTTATGACTGGACAGCCTAGTGTTTAAACACCTAGTGTTTAAAATGGGAAAACAGCAAAAAAGACAAAGGGGCCAACCAAGGAGATGAAGAGAGACTGGAGGAGGGTGGTGCCTGTTCTAGGAGACAGGGAGATGTGTGAAGGCCGTGGGAGAAATCGACTGTGCCCATAGTTGCTGATAGATCAAGTAAAGTGAGACTGAGAATTTCTAAAATTAAAGTCATCAGTCACCTTTAAAAGAGGGTGTCAGTGGAGTGGCAGTGGTGAAAGTCTTGTTGGGAAGGTTCACGGACAAATGAAGAGGGGGAATTGCAGTCAGTGAGTACAAACAGTGCTCTGAAGGCCATTTGCTGTTGTTTGCTAATCTTGTTTTTTATTTTCTCAAATATAGTTTACACTCAATGTTATTTTATTAATTAGTATCATTATTTTGTCAATAGTATTAGTAGTTTCAGGTATACAGCATGGTGGTTACAATCATATACTTTACAAAGTGTTCCCCTTGATATTTTCATTACCTACCTGGTACCATTCATAGTTATATAATATTATTGACTGTTTTCCCTATGCTGTACTTTACATCCCTATGACTATATTATTACTACAATTTTGTACTTCTTAGTCCCTCCACCTTTTTCACCCAGCTCCCTCAGCCCCCCTCTCCTCTGGCAACCATCAGTCTGTCCTCTGTATATGTGTCTGTTTCAATTTTACCTGTTCATTAATTTTGTTCTTCATATTCCACATGTAAGTGAAATCATATGGTATATGTCTTTCTCTGACTTATTTCACTGAGCATAATACCCTCTAGGTCCATTCGCGTTGTTGCAAATGGTCACATGATAAAAAAGAATGAAATCTTGTTTTTGGCCAAGTAATATTCTATTATGTATATGTACCACAGCTTTTTTATTCACTCATTTATAGATGGGAACTTGATTGTGAAGGCCGTTAGTTTCAAATGGAAGCAAGAGATGGGGCTCAAGAAAGAGGAGGAAGTAAGGCTGAGAGAGTTTTTTAAAGAAAGGAGAAATAACCACATTTGCACATTGGTGGACAAGATCCAGTAGAGAGAGAAAAGTTGTAGATTCAGGGCTAATGGGCTTTATCTGGTAATATTAAAAGTATCCACATCAGCCCAGACTGATGTAGCTCAGTGGACTGAGTGCTGGCCTACAAACCAAAGGGTTGCTGGTTTGATTCCCAGTCAGGGCACATGCCTGGGTTGCAGGCCAAGTCCCCATTTGGGTGTGTGTGAGAGACAACCACATATAGATGTTTCTCTCCTTCCTTTACCCTCTCTCTAAAAATAAATAAATAAAATCTAAAAAAAAAAAGGGTATCTATATCAGATTGAATGCTTACATGTATTAGATTTTTATATATGTCATTCATTCTTTAAAACATGAGTGTATACTATAGGTGTCCCTGACATTTGTAAAGTTTGCATTCTGCCATTTCACTTTTACAAAAGACCTACATCAGTACAGTACCTGTTTTTGCTAACCAAAAGAAATTTGAAGAGGATTTTTGCTTTTACAAAAAGAAAGGTGCATCCCAAGCAGGGAAAGTGGCCCCACCAACCTCCTTCTTCAAGAACTGCACTCTATATCTCAGCATCCAGCTGCTGTAGCTTCAGCCTGTGTCTGTGAGTGTCTGAGCTTTATCTTGATTTATTTTGTGCAGCCATTTGCAAGATGTGTCCAATGGTATTGGAAAAGCCTAGCAGAGCTCAAATGGGTATTATGCTTGGTGTAAAACTGGACATAGTTAAGCATTTTGATTGTGGTGAAGGAAATAAAGACACTGGGTGTGCATTGAATTTTGGGTCTGGGAATGCTCAAAAAGGTTTCTGTATAATTGTTTCTTCACTCTACACCATTTTGGTTTATGAAAATTTTCATGGAAAAACTGTATTTTAGAAATGCAAGGGAAACCGGTATTGTTCCCATTTTACCCTGAGGAAATTGAAACTCAGAGAGATTGAGTTCTGTTCAAGGTCATCCAGTCAGGATCAAGAAGAGCTGAGAGTCAGAGTCCCGTGTGTCTGAGGGACACTCAGGCCATACTGCTCCAAGGGACACTGACCACTCTCCTAGTTGGAGAACTTCCTAAAGGGGCACACTGCTACATCCATCTCCGCCCACAGGAAGAGTGTGTGTGCTTTTCACAACCATGACCATAGACCTCAGTGGTGGGCAAAGTCTGAGTCATTCTGCTGTCCTTTCTTCCTTAAATTCTGGGACAGGAGCAATAGAGAAGGGACCTTGGCATCTGGTTTTCCCCAAACCTGCATACATTGGACATATAATGAATAGTGTGTTGTATGTTAGAATATGCAAAGGGGTACATTTTAGTCCTGATTGTCACAATATGGTTCTGTTGCTTCCATAAGTCAACATACTTTGAGTCCTAGTGTTCTTATTAGCAAAATGGGAATAAAAATATCTCTCCATCTTGTTCTTCAGTGGTTGTGAAAACATCACACTATATCCCTCAGACCCCCAGTGCTCCAACAATATGTGAGACCATATGTCATTTCCAAAGTCTGTGGCATATGATGGCACCAGTGGTTCTCAACCATATGCTCAGCAGAGTTCCTACCCTGCAGTGAGCCTTTCAAATACTTCTTTCTTGCTAGGATGTCGAGCAACTAAAATTCACAAACATTGCTCATGGTGCAACCACTTCGGAAAGCAGTTTGGCAGCATCTATTGAAGTTGAACCAACACCTCCCTGTGATCAAGCAATTCCACTCCTAGGTTTATATCTAACAGAAGTGTGTGCACATGTGCACCTAGAATCATGTAAAAGAATGTTTGTATTAGTATTATTTGCAGTGGCTCAAACTACCAACAATTCAAATGCCCATCAGCAGAATAGATTAAAAAATCATGGTATTTTCATATGGCAAAGTGTCAAACAGCACTGAAAGTTCGCAAACTGTGGCTCCACCCACATGAATGAATTTCACAAATACAATGTTCAGTGAAAGGAACCTGACATAGAAGATTTTCCTGCATGAGATGTCATAAAATTGGGAAAATCTTACATTTCTATGGTGTTAGAAGCCAGGACAAGACTGACCTTTGGAGTGGAGAAAATGGATAGATATAGGGAGGGCACAAGAAGATTTCTGGGTTGTTGGTAACATTTGTGTGTGGGTGTGTGCGTTACTTCAATGATGGTAACATAAATAAAAAATACGTATACGTTTTTGATAGTTCACTGATTTGCACACTTTTTTTCCATGCATTTTACTTCAACTAAAAAAACTGCTGAGGGTTATAGTAAAGATGGCAGCATAGGTAAACAGGGCACGTGGAACTTCCCACACCCATATCAAAATTACACATAAACTTCAGAACCACCATCATTAACAACTGCCTGAAATCTAGTAGAACAGAAGTTTTATAACTAAAGATATAAAGAAGAAGCCAGCAGCAGATTCCTGGTTCCATACCTGTGTGTGTGGGTTAAAAATCCAGAGGGATATTTCAGCTGCAGAGGTATCCCCTGAGGAGCAAGGGGTCCCAGCCCCACACCATGCTCCCCAGAACAAGGTTCCAGTGCCAGAAAAAGAAGTCCCCATAACTTCTGAGTGTTAAAACCAGCAGAGATTGTGGCTGAGTGAGGCAGAGGGCTTCTGGAGTCCCAGATGTTCCTCTTAAAGGGCCTGTTCATGGACTAACTCAGACTCACTTGCTGTAAGCTCTAGTGCTGGGGCAGAACTCAAAAGGCACTAGGGACATACAGGGAAGAACTGAATCTGTCATCAGGGTAAGGACTGGAGAGGCAGCTTTCTCTTAGACAGAAGTAGTGGCAGAGGCCACTGTTCCTTTTCTGGGCCCTCCCTTGACAGAACTCAAAGGTGGGAGGCATATCTGAGTCTCCATCAACCTGGCTAACACTACTGGCCCTGACCTGGTGATTCCCTGAGACCCTGCTCCACCCACTGTGTGGATCCACTCAAGCCATTTTCAGTGGCTTTTCCATACAAAGAGCTTATCTTGGCTCATGCTGCAGGCTTCCCTAAAATCTCTCAAAGCAGAATCTAGCCTCAGTGTGCCCTGTACCTCTTGCTAAGTATTCCCAGGCCCTGCACTAGTGGTAGCCAACCACATTTTGCAGCTTGACCTCTCCTGGGAACCTCAAAGCCCAGTATGATCAGCAGCCATCTGTAGGTCTCTTTGTAGCTCATGTCAGGTAGCCCTAGAAAAGGCACAGACAGCAGCTGATCTTGGTCTGCACCTCCTTGGAGGCCCCAGAGCCAGTGTACTTGGTGGCCAGCTACAGACTACACTGGAGGACCACTCAACCACCTCCACCAGTAATGCACTCAAGGGGCAGACTCATCGGTCACCAGAGCCCCACTGAAGTGCTCTGTGGGGTTGGCTATTGCACAGAAGCTCCTCCACTGTGGTCACAGCCAGCCCTCAAAATAGAGAGCCTAGGGGGTAAATCCCTCTCATTGATGTGCCAACAGCAATCCAGGCTCAACTATAACAGGAGGGTGCACTGAGCTCACACAGAGTCATACCTAGAGCACCCATATTGGGTGAACTGTGAGGCTGTGCCACTGGGCCCTACAGGTCACCTATTACATGAGAACACTCTACCAAGACCAGAAGACATAGCAGGTCTACCAAATTCATTAAAACAAATGCAGACACATGTCTCAAATGAAAGAACATAACAAATCCAGAAAAAAGAATTAAACAAAATGGAGACAAGCAATCTACCAGATGCAGAGTTCAAAACACAGGTTATAAGTATGCTCAGCATTCTCACTGACATTTCCACAAAGAAATAGGAAACATGAAGATGGATATAGACATCATGAAAAAGAACCAGTCAGAAATGAAGATACACTAACTGAAATGAAGACTGCATTACTGGGAATTGACAGTAGAGCAGATGAAGCAGAGAATCAAATCAGAGATTTGGAAGATAAGAAAGCAGAAAACATCTAATCAGAACAGTAAAAGTAAAAATAATCCAAAAAAATGAGGATAGTTAAAGGGGCCTGTGAGAGAACATCAAGCATAACAACATTCACATTATGGGGTGCCAATGAGAGGGAGCAAGGAATTGAAAACCCATTTGAAAAAAAATGACAAAATCTTCTCTAACCTGGTGAAGGAAATAGATGTATAAGTTCAGTAAGTGCAGAAAGCCCTAAACAAGATGAACCCAAAGAAGCCCACACCAAGACATCTCGTAATTAAAATGCCAAAGGTTAAAGACAAAGAATTGTAAGCAGCAAGACAAAAGCAGTTAGTTACAAGGGAGCTCCCATAAGACTGTCAGCTGATTTCTCAGCAGAAATTTTTCAGGCCAGAAGGGATTAGCAAGAAATATTCAAAGTGGTAAAAAATAAGGGCCTACAACCAAGATTATTCTATACAGCAAAGCTATCATTTAGAATTGAAAGTCAAATAAAGAGCTTCCCAGAAAGGAGAAAACTTAAAAAGTTCATCATCACCAAACCAGCATTACAAAAAAATGTTAAAGGTCTTCTTTAAGAAGAAAAAAAAGATATGAATAATAAAATATGAATATGAATATGGCAATAAATACATATCAAGAATTACTTTAAATGCAATTGACTTAAATTCTCCAAATCAAAAGATATATAGTGTCTAAATGGATAACAGAACAAGACCCATACATATACTGTCTACAAGAGATTCACTTCGTATCAAAAGATACATACAGACTGAAATTAAAGGAATGAAAAAATAGTTCATAAAAATGGAAACAAACAAACAAACAAAAAGATGGGGCAGTAATACTTATACCAGACAAAATAGACTTTAAAATAGAGGCTATAAAAAGAGATGAAGAAGGACCCAGAAATTTCACTTTGGGCTATTTATCTGAAGAAATCCCAAACACTAAATTGAAAAGACATATGTACCTGTATGCTCATTGCAGCATTATTTACAATAGCCCAGATGTGGCAGCAACCTAAGTGTCCATCAGGGGATGAATGGATAAAGAAGTGGTTCATTATTACAATGGAATATGACTCAGCATTCATTTTTATCAAAAAGAATGAAATCTTGCCATCAACAACAACATGGATAGACATAGAGGGTAGTATGCTAAGTGAAATAAGTCAGACAGAGAAAAACAAATACTAGATTATTTTACTTATATGTGGAATCTATAAAATAAATGAACAAGCAGAACAGAAACAGACTCATAGAAACATAGCATTTTGACAGTGGCCAGATGGGTAGGGGGTGTGGGGGAATAGGTGAAGAGGTGAGGGGATTAAGAAATATAAATTGGTAGTTACAGAGTAGCACAGGTATGTAAAGTACAGTACAGGAAATGGAGCAGCCAAAGAACTTACACACATGACCCATGGACATGAACAATGGTGGGGTGGTTGCCTGAGGGAGTGGGGAATGCTGGGTGGAGGGGGGCAAAGGGGAAAAAATTAGGACAACTGTAATAGCATATTCAGTAAAATATAAATAAAAAAAGAAAAAGAAAAGCCAAAAAACAAACAAACAAAACTTCTGTCTAGTTCCCATCTCAGACCAAGAATATCAGAATCCCTCTACTGAAGCTCTGACAGCAGCATTTTCAGGAGACAGCCAGGGCTGAGAACACTGCCGTCTGCCTTTTCGTGTGTTCCTGCCTAGAGGAGAGACCTGTGGCTGTTAGTCTGGGTGCTGACCAGGTGCACCTCATAATGGTGGGGAGGACAGGGCTGTCTGGTGAAGAGTAGGCTGGAGGACCTGTGCATAGATGGCCAACAGCAAGAATGGCCCCTGCGGACACACCTCTGAGGATGAGGATGAGGCTCATCACTTGGGTCAGTGACTGAGGACCTTGCACTGAAAACACCAGCCTTTAAGGACTGCCTGCAGCCACCCTCACTTAAGAACTGATTCCTGAATTTAATTTCAAGTACACCATTCAGAGCAGTTCCAGCAGCTTTTCATTATTTTTATTTGCCTCTCCCATTGTGGAGATTTAAAAAAAAGATTTTATTAATTTATTTTTAGAGAGAAGGGAAGGGAGGGAGAAGGAGAGGGAGAGAAACATTGATCAGTTGCCTCTTGCACACCCCAACCAGGGACCTGGCCCAAAACCCAGGCATGTGCCCTGACTGGGAATGGAACTGGCAATCTTTCCATTTGCGGGACATGCCCAACCCGGTGAGCTGCACCAGTTGGGGCCCATTGTGGAGATTTTGCCTCTTCATTTGTAGTTTTTTATGTTTTACTGTAGTGATCTAAGTTGTTATTTTTGTTCTTTTCACTAAATAATCTCTTAATCCACAAATGATACCACCGCATCCAATGGCTGTACCATCACCTGCCAGGAGGTCTGGTCTCGTTTCTAACTCCTGTCCCATGTGTGGGGGACGAGCAAATTCTAAGTGCGCTCCACTCTTAATGTTTGCTTTTCTTGACTTTACTCAACTGAGAAAAGGTTTATAAACAGTGAAAGCCTTTGGTATCTCTTGATCATTACTCTGAGGTTATAAACAGAAAACATTTATGGATCAAGCTCTGTAGCTTGGTACAAATCGTACTTTTAATATTTCTTCAGAAGCTTTATGAAAATAATCCCTCTAGAATTCAACCTAAACAGCATTTTAGCTGGGTTATAGCTTTAATTTTCATTTCAACAGCTGGGTATAGCTTTTCTAAAACTACTTTTATTAAAAATACTTAAGATATTATTAAAAGAAGTAAACTTTGGCGTAGCTCTAAGCTGAAAGCAAAATGTATAGATTTTGATCTAAAGGACATTGAAACAGAATTCATAAATATCTTTTCTAGATGCAAAATGCTCTTCATGTGATGGTCATAAGGTCTGAAAGAAAGCCTGTACACATAAATATCATTGTGTAGAAAACAGTAGCTGCTGTTTATTGTGGTTTATCATTAGATCATGGGTGATTTCAATGTTTTCATTTTTGTTTGCATGTTTGTGCTCCAGTTAAAAAAAAGCCAAGACAAATAGCAATATGAAATAACAGTCATCCTTCTCTATGTGTAGTTAAGGTCTGAGTAGCAAAGGAACTGGTAGAATCAGCATGACCTGGGAATGAATTACAAATGCAAATTCTTGGGCTGACCCCAAACTTGCTGAATTAGAAACTGGGGTTGGAGCCCAAAATCAGCTCTAACAAGCCCTCTAGGTGATTCTGAAGCATCCTGAAATTGGGAAACCACTGCTCAAAAGAAGAGCACAGAATCTAGCCAATTGGGCAAACCCTCAAGAGATTTCATTCTGAGAATAGGTGTTTTGTTTGATAAGTTTGGTTTTTGCTCCTCCTCACCCCCCTTCATCTTGCCCCAAATGAAAACTATACTAGTAATCCTCAACCTTGTCTGGGAGTTTTTAAAAATGTCTCCCTCCAGATGGGTCCCAGGCATCCAGGTGTTTCTGTTGTGCACCAGGGCTGATAAACGCAGTTCTATATTCAGGTACTTTTGTGGTTGAGGCATGATTGTTAACACCTGCCCCCAAATTCTTTTGGTTGTTTCCTTCACAAGTCTTGTGAAGCAGAACTCGGTAGTGACTGCTTGTCCAGATCTAAAGGTGTTTCCTGAGGACCGACTTGGACTTTCTTGCAGGTACTTCTACAGACCACAGCAACGCACAGAGATGGACCACTACCTCCTGGCATGCACACAGCCTGAGGGCCAGCTCCTCAGCCACACATCAAACAACGACTCTGCTGCCCACACCGGATGCCAAGTGAGAAAACGTGAGTTCAGCCCTTAGTTTGGTACACAGAGAGAATGTCAACAAATGCTAACTGTCCTTATCTTCATTATCTAAAGTATATGTATCCCTTTTCATGTAAGCTCACAAAATACCTGCTTGGAAGGCCCATCTCGATAGTTTCATCCTAAATTCTCTACCCCTTTGCCCTAACTTTACCACAAAATCCAGGAAAGACCCCTCATATTCATGAGAAATGTTCTAAGTGAATGGCTCTTAAAATATGGTGGTGGTGGCGATAGCAGTTGACCTCAGTGTGAGTATTGCCCGGAAACTTTTTTATAAATGCCAATGCTTATTAGCAAAATAAATTATAATAAATAATGAGGGCAGGAGGAAACCTTTAGAGGTCATGGCTATGTTTATGGCATAGATGGTCATGATGAGTCCACAGATAATTACTTATCTCCAACTCACCAGGTTGTATATATTAAATATATACAGCTTTTTGTATGTCAATCAAACCTCCATAAAGTGGTTTTAAAAAGCAAGAAATGCCAAGTGTTGGAACCCACCCCTTAGCTTCTATATCAGAACTCAGAAGGTGGGGCTTGGCCATCCGTGTGTGATTCTGATGACTGCTCACAGCTGAAAACTACTGCTGTGAGTTCCTGCCTCTCCACTGTTAGAAATGCTGAACCTCAGGCCTCAGCCCAGGCCAACTGAATGAGAATCCCCAGGCTGCTGGGATGCATGGGAGAGTTTGAAAAACATTGCTCTAGCCTCCTTCCCCACACTTAGAACACCAGAAAGGTGCTTCCTTAGATCTCAGCTTTTCAGCTCTCCACAGAAGTGCCTTCACAAGACAATCATTTCAGGTGCTTAAAAGACCCTTCTGTATCTGTGGAAAATAATTTCTACTGCCATTCACCACCCCCTTGGTTAAAAATTCATCCTATCAATTTCCTTAGAGTTTAGAGCAAGCGCATGTGTTTTTGAAAAAGAAGTTGAAAATATGAAACTCATTATACCCAAGTTACCAGGACACTTAGATTTTTACTTCAATTCTAAGAAATACTCTCAGTCTAGATTCTCTCACATAGCTTTCCCTTCTCATCCTTCAAGTGATCTTTGTGTTTTAATTCTTGTTTTAACAATTTTTTTGTGGCTGCATTTTTTTAAAAATTTTAAGTGGCCTCAAATATTGTGTGGGAAGATAAGGGGTTGATAAGAAATAGGGGCCTGTGTGATGCTTCAGAACATCTCTGCCTGCATAAAGCAGACTGATTTCAAGGGCTTGGCTGAAATCTCTCCTGCTCCTTGAAGCTTTCCTGACAACGCTTCACCACAGCTGTAATTAATATGGCCTCAGGTAACATTTGTTATTTGTCATTCTAACATGTATCACGGATTGCCCAGTATTTTATGAGTTAATGTTTGTAAAGTGTTTAAACAGTATAGGAACATAGTACACACTCAGATTATTATCCTTACCATTACCGTTATTATTGTCATTTTTTATATATACCTATGTGTCATTCCTACTAGACTGCAGGCTTCTTTGGGGTGAGGGGAGGGACTTATTTATTGTTTGATCCTTGAGTAAGACTGGTTTATGTTGCACTTTCAAGAGGTTCTTTTTAAAAAATGTATATTTATTTTTAGAGAGAGGGGAATGGAGGGAGAAAGAAGGAGAGAAACCCCGATCAGTTGCCTCTCACATGCACCCCAACAGAGGACCAAACCTGCATCCCAGGCATGTGCCCTGACTGGGATTTCAAACCATTGACCTTTCACTTTGTGGAACGTAGCCCAACCCACTGAGCCAACACCAGTCAGGGCAAGAGCTTCTTCTATAAAACATTAATGAGAGTAAACATGAGAATACTTTGAAAAGGAAAATATGGCTTATTGACATTATTGGAGCATTAGGTCTCAGCCCATCCTAACCAAAGAGAGGGGCTATTGTGCCAACAAGAGTAGCACATCCCTCAGTCTCAGTCCCAGAAGGCATCAGAAAGAAAAAAAAAAGGAAGTGAAGGATAAATGTCACCAAAGTTGTGAGTGAAACTCAGTTCAGAAGAAACTCTGACCAAAACCAAAATGGAACCAACTGGAAATGTTAATGGTCATTTTTAGTAAGTCACAAGAATTTGAAAAAAGGCTATTTTAATAAGTAGACAATTTCATTTTCCATATAGCCTAGGAAATTAATATCTAGAAGGTTTCTTTTACATAGTCTCAGGGCAATTTTGCACCTTTCGTGGAGAGAAAGCAGTATGGTTTCACCTTCAATCACTTCTGGGGAAAAAAAAAGAAGCAAATAGGATAGTTTCTTAAGTATATGTTTACAAGAGAAAAACATTGGATGTCATATGTGGGGTCATCTGACATAGTATTCTGAAAAGCAACTAGTTCACACAAGAGAAGAAAATTGGGCAAAGAATCAAGTTTGCATGGTATGTAGAAGCAGGTTCATGGTGAAACTGATGAAGCCTGAGATTCAAGCTCCCCACCTCCCACCCCTTAGCTCCAGCCTCTTCCAAAACCTCAAGAGGGACCCTAGCAATTTTGTGTTTATACTTTTGCATCAGTATTCCTAAATGAGCTTCCCAAATTGTAGAAGTTCTCAGGCTCTATAAAACAGGACCCGCTCCTGATGAAATGCCTCTCTCTTTCTGTAGCTCTTGCTTTTCAGATTTACTTTTTTGCAATCCTTTAGCTCTGCTTTGCTACATAAGGTGATGCAACAGCTAGGGGATTTGATGGTGAGGAAGAAGGTCCCTGCAGAACTGTTAGGAGAAGAGAGAGATCATTGCAGCTCAGTTCAAAGTGATGAAATGTAGGTACCAGGATGCTTTATTTCAAGGATTGTCACTGTCCTTCTATGGTAGTGATTCTCAACCATAGGTAATCTCTTCCCACCCCTTCCCAGACATCAGGCAATGTCTGAAGATATTTTTGGTGTTGTAAGTGGGTGGGGAGAGCTGCTATTATCATCTAATAGGCAGAGGCCAGGAATGTTGCTAAATATCCTGCAATATACTGGACAGGGCCCCCTCCCACTGGTAAAGGATGACCTGACCTCAAATATCAATAGTGCTGATGTTGAGAAATCCTGTTCTCGGGTTGTCAAAATGAGATGATGAACAAACAGGATAAGGTAGCTTCTCAAAGGCACATTGCAGTTCGGTCTCCCTCTCAAGCCACACTGTTCAGCACATTATCTGGCTCTTTCTTCCTCAGTTACTTCCACTCCCACCTCTCCACACATGCAAAGACAGTGGCTCTAACCAAAACAATGGTGAAAACCAGATTCTAGGGCTGATGTTTGAGAAACAGGGAGTCCCTCCTATAGTGGCAGAGAAGGGTCTGGAAATGACCTTAACACTTTGTTGAGCAAAATCCTGGACAAAAGGCCAGCTTCCCTAAAACTAAATCAGCCACTTTCTCCATCAATTAGAATGTCAATGCAATGTTGATAGAACTGTCCACACCTTGAAAAAGTGAATCCTACTGTCAGGCTGCTGAGCCCCCACTAGTACAAGTCCCAGAGTTACCAACAGACTGCCCCAACTCTGCCCTCTGATCTCAGCTTGTCCTTCACTGCCTCTTGGCCCTCCTTCTAGTCACCTTCTTATTGTGTTTCTGTCTTACTCCCATGGTGGCTCACTTCCCCCAAGACCCCAAACCACTGTCTCCCTGTTTCCCTTCTGCAGATGCCCTTGCCTCCTGCTTTCCTGAGGCGAGTAACAAAACATCATAGCTCCTCTCAGTTACGCAGCAGCCACGAGCACTGTGCCAGCGCAACACACATGCTCCATCTGCAAGGCAGGTATCAACAATCCTGTTCTGCAGATGATGAACCCAGAGTTTAGAGAGGCTTTTAACTTCTTCCAAGTCACAATGCAGGCATTTGGTCCCAGGACTGCCTGCCTCCAGTATGAACTCCCTATTCTTCTCTCTTCCCTGAAAATCTGTGTCTGTCTTGATCCCCAGGTCTAGGAGGAAGAAAAGTTCTTTCAAGTCAGTTTCTCCTCCATCCTGATCTTGATTTCTTACAGCCTCCCACTGCACTCCACTCCATTAGCTATCCCCTCCCCCTCGCCCATAGCTCAGCCGCCCCTCCTTCACTGCCTCCTTCCCCTACAAATGCACTCCATCCTTTCTGCTTCACCAGCACACTCCTGATTCAGCTGCCTCCTTCACCTCACTGTCAACTTGTCAAAAGGAAGAGTGTCTCAGTTTAGCCACTTCTTCAGCTGCCTCATGCACTCCTGACTCTCCAGCCACCTACTCCATGAGCAAAGCCTTGCTCCCTTCCTTGGCCATGTATCCTTGAGTCTCCTCTGCTCCCTCCTGGATGGACACAATGTCCACCTCCTACCCTTTTGTTTCTCAGTGCCTGGGACAGTGGCCTAAATAGCAAGGGAGATGATAATGACTTCACACTCAGAACTGGGCAGAAACCAGACAGGCAGTTCCCAGGGGCCAGGGAGACAGCTGAAGCAGGGCTCCCAGGGAAATTCCTTTGGGCTGGAGTTCTGTTCAGCAGAATGACGACACACTATTGCCATTTTTAGAGCAGTGATTACCAAATGGAAATACCCTATTTCACCAGAGACTGAGAGGCGAAGTCACTAGCTTCATATCTAAATGTCACTCACATCTTCACTGTAACCGAGGCTCTGAGAAACAGAAACACATGACTACATGCTAGGGGATTCAATTCCTGTTTTTCCTTCCTGTTTGTCCTCTGTTAAAATAAAATTTAAAAAAACCTAAAAGAACTTCCTTGGCTTTGTTACCCTGACAGTATTTTACTATTACACATGTGAAGATAGAATTAAATGAAACAATAAATACTTGTTGAACTGTTGGCATCGAATGTCATCAATTTTTAAAAGGCAAGTAAATAATAAGTGAGCACTAAATCTATCTTTATCTGTCTATCCATATGTCTATCTATCCGTCTATCACTTATCTATCTGTCTATCAGTTCATTCCTTAATTCTGTCAAGGAGGAAGAAATTTTCCTCTACCCTTTTAGGTTCTTCTGGCTGGTCTAGAAATTACCGCTCTCACTTCCAACAGATCTGGCAGGCGGAGATCCAGGAGACTGACATGGTAAGAAGTTGACCTTCTGCTGGGGCTGATCAGGAGTCCCAGGACACTGCCCCAGAGTGAGCAGCATCCCACCTGTTAAGTTGGCCTCACATTGGGGCCACCTATTGGGTAGGAAGAAATTTTCTTCTCTCCTTCTAGGTTCTTGTGGCTGATCAAGAATTAAATTGATGTGAGACAAATTAACAGGAGAAAATAACCACATTTAATTATGTACATACATACGGGGGAGGGGTTTCATGAGAATATGGGGTCTTAGGCCAACACAGGCAGTTGAGGCTTATATGCCATCTTGAGCTAAGGAGAAGGTGGTAGTGGTTTGGGACTTCCAAGGGGAGGAAGGAAATTCATATGAGAATAGAAATGCAGAGACAATGGACACAAAACGGACACTGATCTCCAGGCTCTGCTGGGTCTCCCCCACCATACCTACTTCATATTATACTATGGTTATCTGTGCTGATAGCTCCCTTGCTGAAGCAGACCCTCTAAATTCTTTTAGTCAGTAAGGGGAAGGTCAAAGTTTCTTCCTGAGCCTTTTGTTTCTTAAAAGTAAAATAATCCTCATGCCAGACAGACACATTTTAGAGTGGCATATTTTGCTTCCCTACCATTCAACAAATATTTATCAAAACTGTGCTAAGTCCTTGGACAAGAGAGATGCAGTACCAGTCCTCAGGGAGTGTGGTCTAATCTGGTACTTGCAATTCAGGGTTACAGGTGCTGGATAACAGAGATGTAGGGTGTGGTTGGTATATTTACACAGACACTCACCCCAGACTTGGGGGGTGGCTGGTCAAAGGCAGTTTCCAGGGGAAAGTAACATCTAAGGTAAAACCTGGCTATGTTTGGTGAAGGTGGATGAGTGAAGTTGGGGGAAAGGGTTGTCCTAACTAGAGAGAATAGCATTCTAGAAGGCTCATGTCCAGGGAGAGCAAGACACAGAGATAGAGAGAAGAGAGTTTTAGAAAACTGAGAAATTCATTCTCACTGGATTAGAGGAGAGGGGAGGAACAGAGACCGATCACCATCATTGTCATAACTAATACCTTATGTACATAAAGTGGGTGCTGTTTTTACCTCCATCTTGTAGATTTGGGAACTGAGGCATAGTGAGGTTAAAGTAACTTGCCCAGGGTTACCTAGCTAATATCTGGGCCCTTAACTGACACAGTACTGCCTCCCATCTGGCCTTTGAGATAGTTTTCCATGTGCCCTGCAAGCAAAGGTTTGGAGGCCCCAGGGGAAGAGAGTACATCAAAAGGCACTGATTTTATATTAATGGGAAGTTTGAGTGAAATATTAACCAAAGAAAGCCTACCCTTCCCTTCCTGCTCCCCTCCATAAATCAGATTAAGGTAAAGGTACTGTTCTTATGAAGGGGAGAAGATGGCAAGTTTTGAGCACCAGAACTAGAATGGAGGGAGACATTTTAGGGTAGAGGCCCAGCTGGGCCCCATTGCCCCAGGGGAATAAGTAGTCAGTATATAAGGGACTACTAGTCATTTAATCAGAAACATCTTCTTGGACTAAAGAAGCTGCTATGAATCACTAAACTCTTTATTTTCTATCAGAGAGTGACTGAGGCTCTTGAAAGTTACACATTAGAAGGTTTCCCCCCCTCCAATTACTAATGACATAAATGAAAATCACACAAGTTGACTCAAGGAGTAAGTTGGTTTGTTCAGAGGTAGATGAGTTTTGTTTAATTCAGTGCCTGATCTAGAACAAGCAACAGCTTTATGTCTCCTAAGGGAGAAATCAAAAAGGGTTGAATGCCAAATCTTTGCAATCAAAGACTTTAAAGTAGTAAAGTGTGTGGAAATTTCACCCAAGCATGGTGCATGGTGATAACACTTTTCAAGACCAGATAAGCACTCATGGACAATTACCTATGAGTTACATTAAACCTTGAACCAATGAAAAATCTAACATTTGTTCGTGACTGATTCTTCCCAGATAAAAGTATTTCAGTTTGAAAAGCACTTTATATTGCCCTTCCTGAATTACATACTCACATTTCCTGTTTCATCCCAGTTGCCTACTTCCTTCTTAAGATAGCAGATAGGGATAAGTGGTATTTTAGCTGCCAAGACTGGCTTTGATGAAATGCTTACCTCTAAGACCTCCTGTAGTGAAATGAATAGGGACTGAGTTATTTTCCATGTTTATTTCCAACACAGGTGAAGTTGATGGTTTCTGTGTATATAATTGAATTCGTTTGGAGAAGGACCTTTGGAGAATCGTATAGCCAGCGATTGCCAATGTGAATGTGGAAAGGATGTGTGTGTTGCAAATCCTTGTTTATAAAGTAACTAGGGAACTCTACAGCATATGGGAATTGGATATGGTTTATCAGTTTATCCTCTCTACTGAAACTGTTCCCCATTCTCCTCACCAAAAAAAGAAAAAAAGAAAAGAAAAAAGAAAAGACAATAGATTTATTTGCCCTTTCCCTATTACTTAAAAATCCTTCTTCCAGCTGGCCAGATCTGATTTTGCTGTTCGTCTCAGGCACAGGGATAGAGAGCTTGGTTAACAATTTTTGTTTGTTGAATTATTGTATAGGCAATTAGTTGATTCATCGCCTTGAAAATTCAAAAATGTCATTTATATAATGACTAACACTTTTTTCTTTGGGACATAGCTGCCTTTGTTCTTAGGTACATATTGTGGTCAGAACACAACCATTAGCCATGAGCCTTTATCTTTGTTTGCCTCTTTGTTGCCTTTGGGTCTACTTGTCACAGTAACTAGAACATGTATGATGAGGCGCTTCTGCCTTGGGGCCATTAAGGGGATGATTGAGGGGAGGAGGAGAAAAGTAAGTGACTAAACAAACTCAGCTCTAACCAAGCGAATGACTGAATGAACCCTACTCTGATCAAGCCCATGGCTTCCAGAGTGCTGAAAGAATAAGCATACCATAGTGGTTCTCATTCCACAAATATTTATTCATTCCAACAAATAGAGCTGTTCCTGAGCCACACATTAAGAAGACGCAGATCTGACTTTGAGAGCTCACATTTAGGACTCACCCCAAACTGGACCAGGCAAAGGTACCAAAAAGACCTGAGCCTCATTTACAATCAGCAGCTGCTTCCTCTTTTCACATGACCCAGTGGATGGAGTTATCTTTCACACTTCTTAGGCCTCAATTTGCCTATATTAATAACTATAAAGGGACAGAATTAAAATGACATAGACAAAAGGCAGGGTTCATTGGAAGTCTCATAAAACTGAAGGAAGTTTCGACAACTCGATCACAGGAAAGGCGGGGCATCAAATATGAGGGAACCAGTGAATCTCTTTCTCCCTCTTTCTTCTCCCCATCCCACAATCCTTCTTTTGCTAATCTCTGCTTTCTTCTTTCCCAGCAGATTGGGATCTGGCCCATGATGGTGGTGTTGTAGCCTCACGTTTCCCTTTCCATCCCTCCCTTTCTTTCTCTGTGTCTTTGGTGGGTTCAGCCCCCTACTGACTTAAGAAATGCTGGCATTTCTTAAGGCTCTATCCTAGCACCTCTTACTTGCTTCCTCAGAGATCTTGTTCATGCCCACAGCTTCAATCACTAGAGCATTCACAAATTTATTCTCCAACACAAGACTTTCTCCAAGCTCCAGGCCTGTGTGTCCAAATGCCCCCACAGCATCTACTCTTCGGAAATCTCAAAGGCATCCCTTTGAGAAACGTGTCCCTTCTTTCTAGCTAACTGAATCCCCATATTGGAAGTAGCAATGTACCCAGCTGAAAAGATGACATTTTCCAGCTTTCCTTGCAGCCAGGGGTGACAATGAGATGTTCACAGAAGTCATTGAGAAGAGCTCCTAAGGAAAGTCCTTTATGAAAGACTGACTCAGCTGGAAGTTCTGCTGTTTTTGCCTTATGCCTTTCTTCTGCTACTGCCTGGAATATGGATGTGATCGTGCTGCAGGGGTCACCTTGAGAGTATGACAACTTGAAGATGGGTACCAGCACTGAAAATGGCAGAGGAATGGTGGAAAGAGCTTGGGATAAAGATGCCTACTTTCTACCTACGGACAACTTCTGGCTGAGAAATGATAAATTTCTATCTTGTTGAAGCCACTATTTCAGGTCTCTATAACTGCAGCCAAACACAGTTCCTAACAGATATAATGGCTCCCTATGTCCCCATCCTCAACTGGCACTGGACCCCAATCCACCCTTGTCTCTCTCTCTAGTCACACTATCCTCTCTCCCTTTACTCATCATGCTTCTCCTGCTACTTATTTGTCTCACATGGCATTTCTCATGTCTGGATCTCAGCACAGCCATCACTTCTCAGGGGAGCTATGCTTGACTTGCTTCACCTTGGCAATTTCCCATCACAGGCTCTCAAAGTGCCACCAGCTTCTCCTTTGTAGTAACTGTCCTTATTGGCATTTTATAGCCCATTGTCCCTCCTACCAGGTTGTAAGCTCCATGGAAGCAGGGACTGTGTCCTCTCCCTTTATTACCATTGTATCCTTTATACCTAAGTACTCACCGTAAGAACAGTGTTGACTAAATGACCCTTTCAGGGTCCAAGCAGACCATGACTCGCTGGTGTGTCGGAGTAGGCTCCTTTCCACTTGCAAGAGTTGACCGTGCACATCTCTTCCCAGCTCCACATTCAGTGACATCACATTGGCAGCTTGAAATTAGTCACAGTGGGAGTGTTTAAACCAGAGAAATTGGGAAACAAATTAGGGCTCTTTTTTTCTTTTTTCTTGGAGCATCACACAAACTCACAGCAGGAGGAGATAGTGTCAGAGTCCAGATATTCCCTGCCTTCCACTACACAGTGATTTAGGGTGTGGTGAAGCCATTTTAAACATTTAGTAGCATGCTACTGAGCATAAACCAAACTCTCATTGCCCTAGAAAAGTTACCCAATTTTACAGAGAATCTCAAGTTTTTTTGAAAATGTAAGTGATGTGCTGCCCTTTGGGTCCTGCCTGATGTAGTTGGGAAAAGATGCTGCTGATCTCCCTGAGGTGCAGTGTGATTTGTGGTACTCATGAATGTTTCCTGGCAATTGACTTCCATGAAGCAGAATCTCATCAGTGATGTAATTTGAGGGTGATAGAGGTGGTTGGATGCGGCCAGTCAGCACTTCTTGCTGAGCCTGCCATGGTCAGAGACTATTACCAGGTGCTAGTGACATATGGTAAAGACACCCAAGACCTGCTCCTTCCCCTCTAAGAACTGAGCACCGTAGGACAAGTACAAATTATGTTGGTTAGCACCATAGGTCAAATACAAATTATGTATGTAATTCTGATCCCCTGCTTTCTACCACTCTAGTGGTTAGGGAGGGCTTAATTCAGATGACGAGTCTCCAAGAACATGGACCATCTTAGTCATCCTCTTATTTCTCACAGTCTCTGACCTGGTGCCTAACACACAGGCAATCTCTCACTTGACGCAGGCTTTTGAATTAATGTGCCCCATGAAAGGGAACCCAGAAAGTTTGCACAGTTAGAGCCCCTCCTCACCCCAGGCCTTTGTCAGTTATGACTTATTTTTCTGGCACTTTCTGTTTATTCTGCTAAACTTAGCTTGGGGGAACTCTGAAAAGCTGTCCCAAACCTCTGAAGACTGGGGGAATGCCTGCATTTTGCAGCGTATCCAACATCTGTCCTTCAGGTTGTTTTACCCACCCTGTCTCTTGTGAACATCTATATCTCATTCATCCCTCCAGTGCCAGCCCCTGACACAATGTTTGGCCCCCAAAAGGTGCCCAATACATAGTCAATATGTGAATGAGGGGCTGAAGCTAGTGCAAACAGGAATTTAAATTTCAGGAAAGATTGGAGAAAGCCACGCAGAAGCTCCTTCTGCATGCCAGACATATGAATGAAGCATAGCAAAATATGCCATTCCTAAATATGCCACTTTGGTAAAAGGATTATTTTGAGCTGATGGCAATTGAGAAGAAGCAGATAAAAGAAAAGCTCTCTGTCTCCTCCTATTTGCCTGAAAGCAGGGAAAAAATTCTTAAAGGTTTCCCTCTCCCCTCTGTACCAGGAAGGACAGAAGTTAATTACTAGAGATAGCTCTAGACCTTTATCAACCTAGAGATGGCACTGTAGGAAACTACATAAGGAACTTTACTAACAAGCCTTTGTGTTCCATTAGTTCCCTCATACGTTTGCCTTCCCACAATTTGCTGCCCTAGAAACTCAAAGTCCTTTTCTTGTCACTTCTCTAAAAGTGTACTGTTCATTTGTTAAAGTGCTGTATAAGCACAAGTTTTAACCACCCCTTTGAGTTACTCATCACCAGGTGTTTCTACGTGTATTCTCAATGTACATCTTAATGAAATTTTGTTTTTCTCTTGTTAATCTTCTTTTGTTAGTCTAATTTATAGGGTCCCAGTTAATGAACCTAAGAGGGTAGAAGGAAAAAGATTTTTTAATTCCCCAACCTATGGTACAATGTTTATACATGCTCTCTTTCCTTTGATCCTTAAGATAACCCCATGTAGTAAATTCTAATATTTCCATTTTACAAAAAAGGATCTGAAGATCAGACCTGTTAAGAAATTCACCCGAAGTCACACAGCTCACGACAGGAGGGGATAGTATTAGGGTCCAGATATGACTCTCTGCCTTCCACTACACAGTGATTTAATCTGTGCTGGAAGCAGAGCACTCAATTGCCACAATTAAAAGCTGCTTAGTTGAAAGGTTCCCTGATTTGCCTCTTTTCCTTGCCTCCAACTTCACAGCCTTTATCCTGGGGCCAATTTTTCTGTACATTGATTCAATTTAAGCTAATGGGACACCAGGGTTTTTATTTCTGTTGCATTCTTCACAGCTTTTCAGAAACATTTTGCTGTATATGTTCCATCCAGTCCAAGATCTTTAGGTTTATAAAAGGGGAATGTGGACCTAGAAGCTAATGGAACCAGTAAATACCTTCTGCTAAAACTCTTGAGCAGTGTGTATTAGAATGTAGTTCCAGGACAAACTGTGTAAGCATTACCTGAGAAACAATCTTACCAGAAGATTATTTCTCAGCCCCACCCCATGGAGTAGGTCTCTGCGTAGGACCCTAAAATCTGTATCTTTACAGACAGCCATGGTTGAACTTTTTTTTATGAGCTTTCAAAGACCTTTTTAAAACTTAATATATAATTTACATAGACTTAAGTGTATACATCTTAAGCATATACCATATTTTGCTGTGTTTAATGTGCATTAACATTTGTGTGCGTATTTTACATGGGATTATTACACCCACCATTATACCCATGGTATGTAATCATTATACCCACTTATAATGCACATCTTTATTTTTCCCTCAAAAATTTGGGCAAAAAAGTGCACATTATACATGGGACAATACATTAGTTAGAATTTTTATATAATCACACACATTTTAACCTGCTGCATAACTATCACTCAGATCAGGGTAGAGAAGAAAATTTTCCCATAAGTTTTCCCAGAGGTAACTGCTGCTCTGACCATCACCATGGACTAATTTTGCCTATTCTTGAAGTTCATAGACATGGAATCATACAGTAAATGCTCCTTTATGTCTGTTCCCTCTTACTCACATTATGTTTTTGCAATCTATGCATGTTGTTATGTGTAGCAGTGGTTTCCTCCTCTTTGCCATTGGTGATATTCCATTTGTATGAATGCAGCTGGATTCCCTTTTGAAGATCACCCAGATTGTTTCCAGTTTGGGGCTATTATGAATGAAGCAGCCAAGGACGCTCTTGTCCTAGCCTTTTGGTAGGCATAAGCACTCCTTCCTCTTGGGTAATTACCTAGGGTATGAAATTGCTTCAGGCTTAAGGTTTGACT
Source organism: Tonatia bakeri (assembly GCA_004024845.1). NCBI lineage: Eukaryota > Metazoa > Chordata > Mammalia > Chiroptera > Phyllostomidae > Tonatia > Tonatia bakeri. The sequence continues at coordinate 270,858 of PVIA01000777.1, forward strand.
GCAAGAGGATGGGAGTTTATATACAACCACGAGCAAGAGTTGCAGTGTTGGGGCAGGGTGTCAGCGGCCACCACCGAAAGGAAGAAAGTAGCAGGCTGGGGAACCCAGTAGCTGCTTCTAACTCATGTGTTCCCAACAGGTGATATTTGGCCCTGGCTGGTGTGGCTCAGCGGATTGAGTACCAGCCTATGAACTAAAGGGTCACAGGTCCCATTCCCAGTCAGGGCACATGCCTGGGTTGTAGGCCAGGTCCCCAGTAGGGGGCGCGTGAGAGGCAACACACATTGATGTTTATCTCCCTCTCTTTCTCCCTCCCTTCTCCTCTATCTAAAAATAAATAGATAAAATCTTAAATAAAGAGAAATAATTAAGAAAAAACAGGTGATATTGGATGTGTGAAAAATATCTTAGCTATTACAATGGTTTGTGGCCCTGAGAGATGCTGCTACACAGTACTGTCAGGGGGAGAAGGGTGATTGGGAAGAGCATCTGAGAAGTCTCCTTAGGGAGGGGTGATAATGAAAATGGCTTGAGAAACATTGGTCTAGCTAAACCTAGATGTTCTCATATCTTCAAAATTGGGAACCTGAGGTGATCACCATGCTTTTTGGTCAAGGAAGGCATCTTGGGAATAAGCAACATTACCCAGAGATGCCCACGGGAAAACACAGCTAAGTTCTTGGGTGTGTGTTGGAGGAGCTGGGGCTTGTAAGTATGAGGACACAGTCATACCCTGAAAGGACAAGTAAATTACCAGTCTGTAGAGATCTTGTTTTAATCAACCAGTAGCCAACTGGCCCATGAAAGGAAAAGTTTCTTTTATTAGCACCTTTTGTTGAGGGAGGAAGTGATGACGTCTCCATCGGCGGCAATCAGATCTTGCGTGGAGGAAGCTCCGGAACCACAATACAGCTACCACACTCAAGGCTTCCTCAGCACCCAGCACCCATTGTTCTCCTTTAACTCATGCGTGATGTTTCCGCCCCAGCAGGCCTTCCCTTGTGAGCAAATGGAAAGAAAGTAAAAATCTGGAAAGAATGAATGCATCAAAGCGGAAGCAGACACCATGAATCAAGCCAGGGGGGAGATTCATGTGTCCCTTGGACACCAGACAGGAAGAAGAGGGGCTTTCAGAGAAGGCCCTGCGATTCTTCTTAACCTGTGTTCTCTGTAACCCCGGTTTCTAGTGGGCAGTTCACCTCTGCTTACTCTTAAGAGGTTGGTATGTGGTCAGTGTATCCCAGTAAGCCCCAGACCCTGACTTCAGCCTTGAAACCTACACACCAACAATGTAATACAGTAGCTAAAACTACTTATAACCTGTGTGGTCTTCATAAGTTTTATACTTTTTCTTAAGCTTCTGTGCCTCAGTCTCCTCATCTGCAAAATGGGGGTGATAATAATGGTATCTATCTCATTCACTAGTCAATATAAGTAAAATTGCTCAGCACAGAGCTTGGCGCGCAGTCTCCTCTGAGCATTGGCCTTTACTATTACTTATAATTGATACCTGCCCTCTATTTTCCTATTCAACTAAAGGTTGACAGGCAAGCATACCTTGAGTAATTTTTTCCTGCTCCTCTCTGGACTGCAGGTAGGGATATTGCTGTCCCCTTGGGGTTGTCATTTTTTGATTGACTTGCTTTCCCCTTTCCTCTTTCCTTCCACTCTGCAGCCATGCTCCAGAAGGAGGAGGTGTTGATAACCACTGTGTTGGGGTGGAGGTGGGACACATAGCTAAGAGGAAACTTTAATCGAGACAATGACTTCTGAGTCACAGTACATTTTGCTCAGCAGTGTGAGGTCACAGCACAGACTGGGAGCCCAAGTCCAAGTCTGCTTGGCCAAGAAATGGAGCTGCTTTTACATGAGGGATGCTCCAGAGCTGTGGAGGTGACCATGGGCTATGTATACCACCACATTCTTGTCCTTTCCATTCTGTTCAAAGGGATATGATGAGTCAGACTCATTCCAACTCATGTTGGGTTGGTTCATTGTATTGTTGATGTGGTTTTCAGAGGCCTAGCTTATTCTGTGTCTGGTACCCAAAGATCCTTAGACCTTTCCAAAAAAACACTGGATAATTTATTCTGAACATCAGGTTGAGCTCCCCAGGCAGCAGGCTCTGCAGTAGAGATTTGTGTACACAAGTTGTTTGGGGAGTGCTCTCAAGATCAACACCTGAAGAGGATGGGGAAGGAAGCAGGATAGACAGAGGGAAAAGTTGAATTTCAATGCTGTAACAAAGGCTGCAGCCAGTGCCACAAGGAACTCTAGAACTAGAATGGCCCTTTAAAACTGGAGCCTGGACAGACTTTATACCTGCAATGGACCACTGGCTACAGGCCGCTCTAGAAGGGGCCATGGTCCTGATTGAGGTGGCTCTCTTCAGGGCAGGGCAAGTCCTGCTGATGCAGCTGCCAGCCACTGGCCGCCAACACTCCCAACAGTGGGTAATGAGCTCCCCATCCTGAGGGAGAGCTGGGCAATGTACTTTAGCATCCACCACATTGAGCATGGGCATTAGAGCTTTCTGCCTTTTCCACCTGTTCAAATCCTTCCTGTTCTCTAAGATATGCAGAACATAATGATTAAGGGTATAGGTTCTGGAGTCTTAGAGACTCATATTCAAACCTCATTTCTGCCATCTGTTTAACAATATTCATAGAGTAATCTTCAGGTGCTGTTCAATGCACTAAGGGCACAAAAGTGGTAACACCCATCTCTGGTGTCTATACTCTATAGGGAGCAGAGGGACACTGACAATGATATTATATTATATCATATAAATTGTAATATATATACTATTGTGATATATTTATATAAAACTATTGACATGGAAAAGTTAAGTAGGCTGTGGGAGTAAGAGGATGGTGGGAATGTGGCTTTGTGCGGAGGTCAGGGAAGACTTCTTAGAAAGGTGGCATTTGACCAGAGATATGAAGAGGGGATGGTGTGGCTGTGCGGAGATCTGGGGAGAGCAGGTTTCAGGTTGGAGGGAACTGTAGTGCAAAGGCCCTGAGAAGGGAGTGTGCTGGGAGTGTCAGGGGCACCAGGAGGCCAAGGTGTGGGGTGGGGACTGGGAGTCAGGGAGGAAGATGGAGGAGAGGTTTTGAAGCATAGGAGATAAAATTGGAGAGGTTTATAGGAAATATCCACACCAAGCAAATCGATGGTGACGGGAAAGTCTACGGAGAGCAGGTTGCCTAGGGCTGGGATGGGAGAAGATTGGAGAGTGATGGTAGTACATGTAGGATTTCTTTCTGAGATGATGAAAGTGTTCTTGAATTTACTGAGATGATGGCAACACAGTGCTGTGGATATGCTAAAAGGCCACACCATTGCACACTTTAGGTAAACTGTATAGTATGTGAATTTCATCTGAAAAAGCTCTTTTAAAAATCAGAGCATGACTCTTTTTGGAGACTGAGTCATGCAGGACCTGGTCAGTCATCATCAGGATTTGTGCTTTTATTCTGAGCAGAGCACTACTAGGAGGTTTTAAGCTGTAGAGTGAAATGATGGGGTTTATATTTGAGAAGACCCTCTCTGCTGTTCTGAGAATGGGCTGGAGGGGGCAGGGACAGATTTGGAAGCAGGAAGATGGTATCCAGGTAACAGGTGCTGGTGGCTCCCAGTAGGTGTTGGAAGCAGGAGAACAGGTGGTTGAATTTAGATATCCTCTGATGGTAGAGCTGTCAGGAGGTGGCAATAGGATAGTTGGGTTGGATGTATGAAATAGGGCAGTCAAAGGTTTTTAGACCTACATGTAGAGTGGACTTGCCATTTATTAGGATAAATAAAGACAACTGTGGGAGCAACACATCTGGAGGAGGATTCAGGAGTTTGGTTTTGACTGTGAAGTTTGAGAGGTCTTTTAGAGATGCTGCATAGGCAGGTGAGAGTTGTCTAGAGTTCAGCATGGGAAGAGTCTAGGCTGGAGATGAAATCTGGGAGTGATCCGCATATTCATAGAATTTAGTCTTGAGACCATAGGGGGGAGTAAAGACAAAAATCATGGCCAAGTGTCTGAACCTTAGTTTTCTAAATGATGCAAGATCTGCCTTGTACAGTGGTGAGTGTTGGTACATGTACAATGGATGAAGTACTCATCATAGCTCTTTCCCACTGCCTCTTTCATCTACGAGTTCCTCAGGAAACATACTATCAGCTCCGCATCTTCAGTCTTCTTACTTACCTGCTTTATCCAGTTCTGTGTAAAGTACTGACTAGCTGCAAATCAGCTGTTCTGCTGGGAACACGAGGAACCTAAAGATCCTGGCTCATACTTTCTGTTCTCTGAGGATGTACCTTTCAATGGAGAAAACCTAATGACAACATACAGCAAATGACAGGGCTGTGACAGGTACACTCCTGGGCTGGGGGTGGGGAGACACTAATTCAGAATGGAGACATTTGTGAGGACCTCACTTATGAAGTAGAATATCCGCTGGAGCTTGAGAGTTGAAAGGAATGTGTTGGAGGAAGATGGGGGTGGAAGGGAGGGCAACCCAGCAAGATGTGACAAGTACAGAACCATTGGAGTCTTTTGTGGCTGAAGCATGGTGTTCACGGAGATGGGACAGAGGGAGCTCAGACTGGCTTGAGTCAGACTGCAGGAGCTGGCAGTGGGCACTCCATTTTAGAAAACTGCACCCTTGGGTATACCCTGAGTTGTCTGGCTACCCAGAACTACTCCCCTCTGAACACAGGCCTGGGGCCTTTTGGTTCTTTTCACTCTTAAACCCATCACATCAGCTCATTAGTTTCATCGAGAGTGCCGTGTTCTGCCCATCCAAACACCTTTTTAATCACCTTTTCTTCCCTTCCTGTAGCCTATCTCTTACTAGCATCTTCAACTGATTTGACTCTTTGGCTTTCTACTTCATTTTATAATCTCCCAATCCTGGTCATTTCAACAACCTCTTTCTCTCCTGTCCGAGGATGCCAAGGTGGTGGACAACAATTCCTGAAATGCATATCTCGGTAGCTTCGACCTCGTGTCACCAGTTACAGCTGGGCCCTTAAGAGTACTGGTCCATTTTTTTTTTATACTCACCGGAAGGTATGATAATTGACCTTAGAGAGAGGTGAAAGGAGGGAGAGAGATGGGGAGAGAAACTTATACTGGCTGCCTCCCTTACACACACCAACTGGGGACCTGTCATACGTGCCCCAACAGGGAATGAACCCGCAACGCAGGCATGTGCCCTGACCAGGAATTGGACCTGTGACCTTTTCATCTAGTGGTTGACACTCTAACCAAGTGAGTCAGATTGGCCAGGTCTGGTCCATTCTTTCATGCATCCCTTAGCCAGCTAAATTTCCCATCTTCCACTTTGGCCATGTTAAACCCTTGTTCCTCTTTTCAACTTGTTTTCAACACAGAAAATGAAAGGCTTACAGGCACATGCTTCCTCAAATGTTTGTTTTCCATGCATGCAAACTTATTTACTTCTTATTACTCATTTATTGCTGCATTCAAGTTTTAATGGCTGTTTTAATTAATAAACATTTATTATGTTACAGTTTATGGACTCTGGCTGTGGTTTAGTTGGGTGCCTTTCCTTCAAGGTTTCTCATGAAATTGCAGTCAAGCTATTGGCTGGGGCAGCCGTGGTCTCAAGGCTTGACTGAGGCTGACGGATATTCTTCTAAGGTCATTCACGTGGCCTTTACAGAGGGCCGTCTTACAACATGGCAGCTGATTTTCCTCTGGGGGAGTGAGCCAAGGGAGAGCAAAGATGAGAGTGCCCAAGATGGAAGCGAATCTTTTTATAACCAAGTATCAGAAGCAGCATACCATCACTTCTAGAGCACTCTATCAGAAGTCAGTCATTAAGCCCAGCCCCTGTTGAAGGGGAGGGCACTGCACAAGGGCATGAATACCAGGAGGCAGAGATCATTGGGGGCATCTTCAAAGCTGTTTTCCACTCCTCCCCTCCTTCCCACATTCCTACTCAGCCTGGGCTAGTTCCTCAACATGTACAAATGTTCCTGTCCTCTGGATCTAGCACTGTGAAGTATCTATCATTGTTCCATTAGCTTCTTCCCCTCAACCTTCAGGCATGTTCAGAAATCACCTAAGTTAAAAATAAACCTTCCCTAAAAAAATAAAACAAAATAAAATAAACCTTCCCTCCACTTTGATCTATGACCTCTGATCTTTCCCTCCTTACCCTGCTACTCTTCTTGAGAATGTGACCTTTATCCCTTGCATTCACTCCCACCTCCACTGCTCTGCGAAGGTCATCCTAAATGTCAGATCATATGGCTACCTTTTAATCCTTCTTAGTTGACCTCTGCAGTATGTAATGCTCTTAACTCTCTTCTAGCGTCTCTTGCCTTGCTGACTTCACTTTTTCAGCCCGCCCTTTCTTCATGCACCCCTAAATCTGCGATTGTCCAGGCTTTGTTCACACTCCTCAGCTTCACTCCCTCTGAATTTCTATAGTCAGTACTCCTAGCACATTTCTTGATTTTGTTGTTTATATCAACTTTAATCTAACAAAGAGGCCCTATTCTACAGAGTTGGCAGGAAATTAATGTCAGGAATTATTGAATGTCCCCTCTTCCACCCAGGAATGTGCTAATGTCAGTTCTTCCTGGGAGGCACCCCCTAGGCAAAGCCATTGGTCTTTGATTCTGGCTCATAATTGCTGAGATGTTCCTTGGTCTGATCACACAATCCCTTCAGGTTCAATGGCCTTGCTGCTTGGAGCAAAGGACTCTTTGGCAAAGTTAGTGCTCCTGTGCCTGGGATCCAGCCTTCCTAACTATCCTGATCAATTGCCCTCTTTGAAGACATGTCACCTCCTTAGCAAGTTGACACAAAGCAGTGTCCAGACTGCAGTCCTTGGAGACCTGATGATCTTTTCCCTATTCTCATTCCCAGGGCCGAGTCTCTTTCCTTTCCACTTGCAGCTCTCAAAGCTCCTGCACCACGAACACCATGTACAGAAAACAGATGACTGCTGTTTTCACTTTGCAAAATCATCTCAGGAAAGGCACTACTAGAGGCCTGACCACCTGCTTGGAATGTAGAGGATGGAAAACTACAACAAACAAACTATACATTAATATTTTTTGGATTTTGACAGTGGTGTCAATAATTAACACTTTCTCCCTTCTGAGTTCGGAGGGCACAGATGGAGGTCAAAGCCCTTGCTTTATTACTGACAGAGCTGATTGGAGAACATAGCTTTGGATCTGCTCCAAGGGTTCACTCTACAGATCAACCCACTGCAGTCCTGGGAGCCACTCTGCCTCTGGAAGGACAGATGAAGAGGGGGTAATGCCCTGCCTCCTGGGCTGTGCATGCTCCGTTCCTTCCTCAAACTGACCAATCAGATAATCTGCTTCCTCCCTCTTTCTCTAGCAGAACCCCTCTCATGAGGCTAGTTCCCCCTACCATAGACCTAAAACGACAACCCAGCCAAAGCCTCTCCCGTGCTGAAGACCCGAATTTCCCACTGTCTGCAGCACATCTCTACACAGATGAATTTAAGGCAGCCCAAATAGAACACCGCCAAATCTGAGTCCTTGTCCTTTCACCCCAACCCTCCCCTGTATTTTCAGAATTAATGACAATACAATGTTTGCAGCCCTAGGGAACTAGTCTCTACTCTTTCCCCAGACCAGTTTGTCATCAGATCCCACCCGTTCTACCTCGGAAAACTCTCAGCACATGACCTCTCCCTGCCTCCTCGGTTTCCTCTCTTCCCATTTCTTAGCTGGACCATAGCAGGAGCCTCACTCTCTTCCTGCCTCTTCCTCTCCCATCTACAGGTAGTATGACTCTGCCTACCTTTCCAGCCTCTTCCTATGTTTTCCTCAAATGCATCCATATTCCTTGCACATGCCCTTACAACATGGAATTCCCAGACCCTTCATCCTTTGCACATGCGTTTTCCTCTGCATTGCTTTTCACCCTCCCACTTAGCCCAACTGTTGCCTGAAAACTCCTTATTGACCTACAACATTGGACCCTGAGGTTATTCTTCCCTAACTCCATCCCTGACCAGTACAGACAGAGCCAAGCTGTCAGCCCACTTCCCACTAGTCTGAGGGGTCCATCAGTGCAGAGACAAGTTTGATTTGTGTTTGTGTCCTGGGTTCCTACCTCAATGCCTGGTGACTGTTAGGGGCTTGACCACCATTTATGAGATGGATAGCGTCATGGCTACTGTTTCACACTAGCCCTATTAACAGCCTTGTCAAATAGATCTCATCCTTTCTTCCATCCTTCCCTCTTTCCCCATCCCCTTCACCTGGTGACCTTGGTGCAGCTAACTGCCTCAGAGCTCACAGGGAATTTAATGGTGCTTTCCCTCTGGTGTGCTCAGCTGGAGGCAGGCAAAACAGGCGTCTCTGCGAGGCAGTGAGTGGGCCTTGCTGGAGGAGTGGCTGCTTTGTGCAACCTCAGGGCCTCCTGTGCAAATCAGGCTCAGTCGCCATTTCCTGTGCTTGGGGAGATTAGATACTGCCTAATCAACGCCGATTTCTTTTTCTTTTCTTAATATTTGAAACTATCAAGTACCAGTTGCCATCCTAGTGGGTGGCTTTCAGAAATCCCCTCTTTTCTGGTGTTTGGCGTCTTGCGAGTTTCAAGAAACCAATCTATTTGGAAAGAACCTGTACTTAGAAGTTCTTTGAATTGCTGTGAAACCCTGACAGGAAGTGACTTGGGATCTGGGTTAGACAGTCTTGTCTCACTCGCAGGAAAGGTGGGAGTAATGAGGTACAGGTACATCTGGGAATGGGTGTGGCTTTAGGTCATTCCTGTGGCCATTTCTCCATGTGTGGAGTTTTACAGATGTAGTCTGATCTGAAATCAGAGGATGTGTCTATTGCATGTTGGTGGTGCACCTGCTCTACTAGATGCTCCAGGAGTCCCAGGCTGGTAGGGGCAGCCTTGATAGGCTTCTCATGTCAGCCTAACCTGTTGTAACCTTTTTATAAAAAAATCCTCACCCAGGGATATGTTTATTCATGAGAGAGAGAGAGAGAGAGAGAGAGAGAGAGAGAGAGAGAGAGAGAAGAGGAGAGAGAGAGAAACACTGATTGTTTTCATACATGCCCTGGTTGGGGACCAAACCTGTAAACTAGCTTGTGCCCTGACTAGGATTCGAACCCACAACCTTTTGGTGTTACAGGACAACACTCCCAACAAACTGAGCTTCTTGGCCAGGGCACCTTTAAGTAGATGGAAGAACAAGCCAGTGAAACCCTGTAAGAATTAAACAAGTCTCATACTCTTCAACTAAAACAACAGTTCTGAGAAGTACGTTTGGAGAGGGCTTGATGGCAGGGCAAGAAACTCTATCTCCACATCATTGCATTGAAGGTAGAGATCTATTACTTCAGTCTCACTGGGGAGGCAGACACTGCTCCACAGTCTACCATGTTTTCTAACTGTATACTGGCTCCTGGATACACTAGTTTGAAAGGCAAAATGTCTTACTAGTCTTTTTAAAAAGAAGTCATCTCCTCCTTTCCTCCCCCATTCCCGATTTCTGCCCCCTACAGGCAATTATTTTCATTTTAAGACTTTCTTCCTATTAGTTACTCTTAGTTTTCTATTAACTTTCCTATTATTTCTAAATATCATTCATACTCTTCTAGACTTCACAGTTTCAGATATTTTCTACTTACTACCACTGAAGATGAAGATTTCACTTTTACCCTGTCTCCCTCTCTCCACTCCCGCCTTCGCAATAGTTACAATTTGGGGCTGGTTCAATATTCTGTTTACATTATTATAACTATATGAATATCAACAGCTGAGTCATGTGACACTGTAGTTATAGTTCCTTTTTATTTAGCCTTTTGATTTCCCTAAAATTAATGTGTTGCCTTAAAACATTTACTTGGTTATTCTCAAATCTTGAAGAAATGTTAATTTCCTTTCACTATGATCAAGCTTATCAGATTAACTTTCATTTTCACTTTTCTCTTGGCATCATTTCTCTTGAATCCCTTTTCTTGCTACTCCAACTTAGACTGATGGCAAAGGAATGTTACATAGCTGTTATTCTGGGAGATTAACTGTCCATTTTGTTTGTAGAACTCTGCTAATCTTTTGGAATATTTTCATGTCACAGCTTCTCTGTGAGATGTGAAGGGCAAGTGTTTCAGATGGGAGAAAACATAGCTCAGTGGGGGCTGAGTGTCAGTCACTCAGATGCTGGTGGCAGTGCTTGACTAGAACTGGGCTTTCCTGACTCAGCCTGGGGCTCTCTGCAGGAAACCACAGTGCCCCCTGCAGCCCAGCACAAATGACCACTGATGCTGTTGAGCAGGTTTACAAGTCAAGCTCCAGACTCCATGGAAAAATACAGGGTGGCAGGGTTTTGATCCACACATCTGACTTCTTTCATAAATGGGAGATATGGCTGAGCACTAGGCTTTGAATCATACTTCTTGAGTCTGCCAATTAATAGTTGTGCAATCTTGAGCTGGTCACGTAATCTCTAAACCTCGATTTTCTCATTTGTATAGTAACTGTTACCTCATAGGGCCATTTTAGGGATTAAGTACTATAATGTTCTAAAAGGCACATCTAAATGCTTAGTAAATGTTAAAACACTTTTATAATTATGGTCTTGAATTTCTCAGGAGATAATACTTTTACTCTTGGACCTCAGTTTTCTTGTGTCCTTGAATTCTCAGACCAGGCTGAGATATTTTGAGACCTTTCCTAATAATCTGTGCATCTCATGTGAGTGACTCTTGGTTAGTAAAATAAGTCTGCCATTCTTCAGTTTGCCTCCAGTCCACCCTCCAGGGATTGATGACATCTCTCGGCCAGCCAAAGTCAACTGACCAATACCAAAGTAAATACCATCCAAATGTCCCAATTCTTGCTCTGAATTTTGGCTTTTACATTAAAAAAAAATTATCAATTGATGCATAGATGTCAAGTTTCCTGGGTAGTATTTTTCCTTGGGAGAAAGGAATATTTCTATATACTTCATTGACTTCTTTCACACGCTTCACTGTACTTTCTGTCACTATTTCCTGTACCAGTTCGCATTCTGGGACAGACTGAATAAAGAAAGATGATCCAGGGGAAGGGTTTGCAGGAACAAAGTTAAAAGACACATGGATAAAACTAGGGGGAGGGTGGTAATGGGAGGGAAGATTGGAGGGGGGTGGGTGGGCTTGATTGGGAGTAAAGGGGAGAAAAATGTACTTAAACAATCACTAAAATTAAAAAAAAAAAAAAAAAAAAAAAAAAAAAAAAAAAAAAAAAAAAAAAAAAAAAAAAAAAAAAAAAAAAAAAAAAAAAAAGAAAGATGATCCAAATTTGAGATGAACCTTAGGGAAAGTTCAAATGCAATGTATTTCAACTGTAGGTTCATGACTCGGGACAGGTTGTGAAATCACCTTAGTTAAATCACAACTAGCACTTAGAGAAATAAAGTATCAACCTGTATTACAAATATAACAAACATATATTACAAATATAAAATACACACATTCATTTCTATGTGTATACATGTAACTTGCAATGTAAATGTATTTCTTATTGAGCTTTAGGGTTGAAAAAGTTTGAAAAACATGTCTTAAATGATTTTCACTAAGTTTTGTTTGCCTCTGCACTGTAGGTCCTCCATCAGGCCTCTCTGCTAGATAATCCTATTCAAATTATTTTAAAAAAGATTCAAACCACCAACCAAACAGGACCATGTATTTTCTTCTTCTGCATCTTCTGGCATCCACTACATAGATTCCAGGATAAAGGTTACTACTCTCAAACCTACAACCTCATCAGGGCAAACAAGTAGGTAAACTGAACATTACACAAGAATAATTAAAATGTTGAAAGGTACAAGTAACATGTTAGGGAATGTATGATGATTCTCTAAGGCCAGGTTATCAGGGAAGGCTTTATGCAACCATTAGGACCCAAATGTCAATAATCAGATTGTTAAGGAAGGATTTAGAAGTATGTCTTTTTTACGGACTAATAGGTTGTTTGGCTGGATCATATGGTTTGAGTTTTAGAACATGTAATTTAAATTCTATTTTGCCCTTAATACTTTAATGCATTTAGATCCACAAAGAACCTGTTATGATGTTCACTCACTTTAAAACATTTCAGGACAGTGGGACAACTGTGTTATATCCTTGGAGCAGTAAGTTGCCCTAATCAGAAAGTCACACTCCATGGATGGTGAGCTGGTAATCCAACCAGGAAGACTGTGCTTCACAAGTGAGGACCAGGGGTCCTTCTGTTATCTGCTGCTTAATGAGTACAGGAGGCTTTGCTCATGAGCTTAGTAAATATCAAATGTATTTTTATTGTTGTTATGAGTGGCTTACAACTGATCTTAAATGAGGAAGACGCAGGTTCTCATTTGTGAATTCAGTAGTATTCAAGACATGTGGAGTGGCTAAAAACAAGTCACTCTTCATTACAAGAATGTAGCAAGCTTGTAAGGTGTACTTCTATAGACAGTACCAAAATCATGATGGCTAAATGTACCTCTGCCCAGCCATTAGTAGAGGACTCTGGTCACCCGATATTCACTACAAGACTGACAGAATTTTGCCCTTAATACCTGAGGCAGATGTTATTGTGTAACTGCTTGCTAACAAATGTTTAATAACCGACTCTTGTGAGACAAACTAAGTATAAGTTTCACTTTCAGATTAACCTGTCCAAAACAGACTGAGTGGTAAAGACCAAACTACCTGTCAGTTTGAAAAATAAGATGTCTTACTTGAAAATTAAGATGTACACTTAAGTTACTTCCAAATAATATCAATCATCAACACCTAGTTATCAAAGCAAGTTTATTTGATTACTTATTCCAGACAAATGATGAGGCTCATGTGTACAACTAAGAAATAAGACAATCCAAATAAAAGGCAGGGAAAATTGGTATGAACTACACAAATAGCTACCTAGAAAGGTAAAGCAGCTGCATTCATTTGACATAACACTGTGGAGTGAGTGATGTAGCACCATTTACCTCAAAGATATCCTAAGTACTTTATAAGGTAATTACGTGGGTCTTTGCTAAAATGTAGCAATAGCTTAAAAATTATACTAATTTAAATATAAAATTATATCAGAAAAATTACTTCAGAAAAAATAGGGAATTTGGGAAGGATCTGACCTTGTACAATTTTTTTTGAAAAAATCCTAAGGAAATACGTAGTTACCAGTATTGAAACTGGTTTTCTTCCATCATTTGCACTATTTATCACTATCATTATGATCTAAATTCTAAGCTTTGGAAGATTTAATAGGTAGTTATTTAATTAAGTGCACACACACTTTTATTTATAAAAAAATATTTTTTAAACTAAAGTTCTATTTACTGGTCTGTTCAATATGTTCTAGTCTGAACCACAAACGTGGAGGAACAAGAGAACTTTAATGATATGGAAATTGAACACTTAGAATTTTTAATGATTAATTGTACTTTTTACCATTTCTAATGGTCATTCTAAGCTATTCCACTCTGATCAATCTTAGGTTGAAATTTGCTGCACTGAAGTCTGACCTTATAGATGAATCTAAATTAACATGAGGACATTTATAAATCCAATAGGAAGCATTCTTCTAAATACTGAAGACATTTCACCTGAAATATATAAAGAAACTTGGGAGAGAAATTTGGTGTTCCAACATCCTCCATCAGCCAACTTTACTAGTTAAGAGCAACAAGACATTTTCAGAACTATACAAAAGAAAAATGTTACGAAAAAAATTCCCAAGGGTCTGGGATTATTCAATTCTGTACAGCTGTGGTTCCTAATCATCAGCCCCACCCCCCCCTTTTTAGGGTCATGAACCACTTTGAGAAGGTGATGAAAGCGATGAATTTCTCCCCCCACCTAGAAAAGTGCATATAAACAAAAACTCTTCATTTGCAAAGGATTCCCAAGGGTCCATGACACCGAAGTTAGGAATTCTGAGTTTAAAGCTGTGAGACAGTGGAAAACAAGATTAGCCCATTTCAACATTGCCCATCTTCACCTAACTACTTCCACAGTAAGGATTTTAATGTTACTAAAATTGCTGCCTTAAGACAAAGTTATTCTTATTGTAAGTACCAACATAGTCTTTTAAAATTCATCCTCTTGCCCTGATTTTATAAGGTTTTAAGCCATACACTCTCTCTCAAATTGTCCCTAAAGGTAAACTAGCAGATAGTTGTTTTCCTTTGACAAAGACTATTTTTCAAAGCCAGTCACTGAAAAATAAGCAGATTAAAATTTAATACCCTTGTGAAAATGAACATGTGTCTACATAATGAAGAACAGGTTATTTGACTTTAAAAATGTATTTCTAGGTAGAGTTTCACACCTGAAATCAAATACATCTACTTAGTCCCTCATAACATAACCTCCTACCCACCTCTTATCATACTCTCCTTTACTTATTTGGAATTAGTACAATGGAGGTCTCCTACAATAGTAGCTAATCTAGTGAACATTCTACCTGCTGTTTAGAATTAAAAAAACTTCATTTCTGACCAAACGCACCATCTTAAAAACATCTCATCAACTCCCCAGTTACCAAACAGGCTGAAGAATGCTATCTTTGGGAGGTCCAACTTGAACCACTGACTATGTCTTAACCTCATGTTGAATGGACCCTTAAAAACAAGAGTAATGACTATATTATGGTACAAAGGTTAGGCCTGTTGCTTTCTTACTAAAGAAAAGCTCCACTATTCACTCCAAAGAATCTGTTTATATAATACAGGTAAGCATGGATATATAGGGGATTCTTAAAGAGACTCTGAAGACTGATAATAGAGGGGGTAATGAGTAGACATTAAATACAGAAATGCAGATACAATGCATAAAAATTCATCAAATCCCTTACTACAGAATTTTCAAAATTTGAAGTCAATTGAAAATTATTTTGTCCTTTCAGAATGATTCACTTTTGCTCAAACAGAGTATTTGTGGAACAAATCTCAAAATATTTGAATAAAGGAAAAGGTTCAGCTATGAGAACAACTTTGCCAAGGAAGCTACAACTTGGTTGTGGGATTTCATTCTTGTCTTTTGCTATATAAAAAGTGAACAATGGAACCATCATTAATTTTTCCTTGCTCTTCTGTACTTCTAAGAAGTTTTTCTTTGTACGAGTTAAATACTCTAATTTTCATTTGAGACCTACAGATCATGGAAACAGGAGTAGGAGGAGGATACTGTTTTCTCACAATCAGAATTCAAGTATTTCAATCAATGGTAAAGGGCTCACAAGAGAAAATGGACTGCTATTACTTCACTGGCTAAAAGGTATCCCGTAAGTCCTATAAAATACACAACCAAGTATTTTCCCTGCACTATTCAAATGTACCGTTTTGTGTTTTTCCTACTGGATCTACTAAATGCTGAGTGAAAGCTGAAGAAGATAATCTACACCAGCATTCCTGACTGTGTAATCTATACATTTTCATTTTGAGAATAATTCAAGCATAATCCATATTTAAAAAATTAGACTAAAGAGAGACATAAAGGTTTTAAAGTTTTCTCTTTGAAAAGATGGTATCTTACAGTACATACAAAAATACTCTGAAAATACATAAGACTTCATTTACAAAACACTGAATCAACATATTACAAGAATTACTACATGGTTATGATCTTAATAAACTGAGCATGCATTCACGAAACTTAAAAAATATTACGAAATGCATTGAAAAAAGCAGTGTAAAAAAAGACAACTCATATAGTTAAATAAAAATTACAAAGGTCCTGAGCCAATTACTGGTTGGTAACAATGTCATTCAAAAATGCCTTTAGGTTTCAATAAATTCCACTGCTTATTTCTGCATGCCTAGTCCATGAAGAAAATGTCTGAAGTTGTGGGGTAAAGTAATGGTCAGGAATTACCATGCCAATTTAATTTTACACCTCAAAAATACAAGTTTGCCATTGTCTAAGGAATCTTTTTGTTGAGGCTGGAATGAGTTACTTCTTGGTAAAAAATACCTGTCAGCTAACAAGAATGGCATGAGATAGGATATGTAACAATTTCACCACTCATATACTGACTTGTAGTATCCTGATTCTATTTTGATTCTTAATCAAGATGTATTTTGAAGGCCTCCATGGGAGGCAAAAGATAAAGAGAATTTATGGTGCCCAACTCTGATGTAATCACTAGACTAACCCTCCCTGGTAACTATGGAACATTTGGACAGAAAGGCACAAAAAAGATTTAAATATTCCATGTGCCAATCTGGAAAAAAAATAATTTAAATCAACAGAACAGACAATAAGTACATCTACACAAATGAGGAAAGCAGAAAAGATACCTCACATTCATTTATCTCAGGTTTCACAAAGTGGCTTCAGTACTAAAGTAATGTGTTAACATTTGGAAAATTACAAGATAATTTTTTTTTTTGTTTTCAACCTTTTCAATTCTATACAATGATTACAACATAAGACCAAAAAAAAAAAAAAAAAAAAAAGAGTTCAGGACTTGTTTTATCAATGTCCAAAGGGCCAAGAACTGGTTCCCATTATTGAGAAACAAGCATCAAAAGTTAAGGCAGTGAAACCTCCAACACAAAGCCATAATATTGTAGATGACAATTTGACAGCAGGTGATCCTCAGAGAAGTGTATGTAGCAATCAATGAGAGGATGCTACAGCATCTGCAGGTCAAAGTGTGAGAGTTCAAAAACCACTTCAAGGTTGTTAGGCCGATGACTGTAACTTTCACCTTATTTTATGTATGACAGCCACTTCTATTTTTAAAACAGTGGCTGTATCTTGTCACTAATGATTGCATATTCACCTAAGTAAGGAGGCACTGCTTTTACCGATTAAGGGTCAGTCGAATGGAATTTTTGATGACACGAATGTTATTTGCTGGAACTGGAGATGATGAATCTGGTAGTTCTTTACTGGGCAGCCTCTATTAGGAAGAAATAGAAACAAAGAAGGAAAAGCAAAAATAAGGCCCAAATAGTAAGTCATAAAACTGAGTTTTTTGTTTTTCCAAATCCCTTAAGCTCCTAATACTCAAGTTGTGTGAATGTTTTCTCCCAGTGTTCATAGGTATTTTTTGATTTGGGGGACTTTACAATCAGAGGTGAAAAGCAGTGGGATAGGAAAAGGATGGAAATGTGAGGAGTGTGATGTATAGGAAAGAGGACTTTGTTAAATCAATCACTACTTCTGGATTGAGAAACACACAGACCACAGTCCTCAAAGTTAGGCAATGGTGAACATAAATGGGAAGCGCTTGGCTACTAAACAGGAAACTACTGGAGTGTGAGGTGTAAAATGAGCGCGTTACAGAGGAAACTTTGATATGTGATTACTTCCCTCAATTAGTTTTCTGTAATATGTTCATGAAGAACACTGTGAGATACTTAAGTTTTCAGAAAAACTGACTTTGTAGTCAGGCAAGGTAATTTCAGTGATGGTGAAATTCAGGAGCATCTATATGAGAGCTTTTGAGAATACTAAAGATTATTCTATCATGAAGGCAAAGTCTAAAAAACTGAGAAACAAAGACACCTAAAACACAGACAATTGTGTGATGGAAAGAGTGGGTTAGCTTCTTGTCAAGAAATGAATGCAAGAGTTAATTCTTGTATGTTATCTTGGCTAAACAAGTATCTATATGATATCCACATCCATTCAAAATTACATAAAAAAATGTCAGCCCTGGCTGGTGTGGCTCAGTGGACTGAGTACTGGCCTGTAACCCAAAGGGTCGCCTGGTTTGATTTCCAGTCAGGGGACATGCCTGGGTTGTGGGCCAGAACCCTAGTTGAGGGTATGCTAGAGGCAACCACACATTGATGTTTCTCTCCCTCTCTTCCCCTCTCTCTAAAAATAAAGAAATGAAATCTTTTAAAAAATAACAAAAAAATTCAAACATATAAAAATAGCAAATAGTAAAATGAAGACTTAGACATCACAACCAAGACTCAGACATTTACATTTTGCCACATTTGTGTGGTTTATACACTTACTCTTTATACATGAAATATTTTATGCAAAACCCAGACATGCCATTTCATGCTTTCATCCTTTAATATCCATTTTAAAGCTTTTTTTGTCCATTATCACGCCCATATTTTAATTATATAATCCTATTTTTTGTAACTCTTATGTTAAAAGAAATTTTATATATTCTACAACTAATAGAAAATATGAGGACACTTTCTATTTTGCTTTAGAATGAACAATATATCCTGAGGAACCTGCCAGGGTGACAGTTGATGGTGATGAGAAGCACTTTATTCTTTAAGGAGGGAGGGCCTAAAATAAGCCATTTTGTTCTTTGTTCACTATAAACTCTCAGAGAAGGGTTTTCTCTGATTTATACAAAGCTGACTTTTGAGGACCTGCTTATCAGTTTACTATGCTTAATAATACATTATTAGATTCAATGGTAATTCTTTGAAAAATAAATTTTTTACATTGAAGTTTAGAGGCTCTTTAGCTTATGTTTTAAGGTACTTAGTATGTACACTGGTACATTTGGTTCCTTCAAAAATATTAATGAATATGGTTCCTAACTATCAAACCCAAATTTTGATAGTAAGCAGGACTACACAACAAAAGATATACTATTGAGGGTTGGCAAGAAATTACACTAATGGGCACCAAACTGCTTCTTTAAAGACGAATATAAAACAAAAATTGAACATAATCTGAATAAAACACCAAGTCTTAAACTATTCTGTCTTTTCTAGACTTTTGAGGCACACACAATTAGGATCATACTCTTTGTACCTTGTTTGCTATTTCCATTCCTAATTCTCAACTCCACTGCTGGTCTTTGGGGACAGGCACAAAATCTTACTACCCTGTTTCTTCACCCAAATATGCTCTTAATAAGCTTTTTGTCTCTGTACATTAGTTATGCATTTTAACCTATGTGTATTACCTATAAGACTGTTACCTTTTTGCGTGATGTATCAATAGTTGGAATAGGCATACATTCTCCCCCAATGGCATCCTGAAAACAGAAGAGTTATATATAAGGGTAAAGTTTCTCTCCTATATGCAAATGCTTATTTCTTGATATACAGATAGACAGATAGACAGATCTGATCTGATCCACTTTCAAACATATTACTTTTCCTGATACATGATTCATTAAAATTAGTATTTTGAAGCACACTATTAATATATTTACCACTGATTTTCTTTTTCTGTTTTCAGCAGCACGCGATTCCTTAAACTTTGATTCAAGTCGAATAAACTAAAATATAAACATTAAAATGATTGCTATTATTACCTACAAAAAACACAAAATCTATATAAACTGAGAAACTAGTTAGTGATTAGGCTATCATCAAATCTACTTACAAACAGAGGGGAGGGGGTGGGGGGTACTAGAAGAGATTAGCCAAAGAATATATAGGAATATATACATAGCCTATGGACACAGACAACAATGTAGTAAAGGCAGGGGTGGGGGTGTGGGGGTAATGAGTGGCACCTATAATGGTGTCAAAAAAGAAAAAACTATTTACAAACATGGGTTGATTACAGAAGAGAATTTATATTAGATTGAATTCAATGACTACCCTTAACTTCTACAGTTTGAGTGTCTTTTGGTTAAGACAATTCAGTTTATAACAAAATAGTTTTACCACCCTCTACTGGAGGCAGAGGAGATAAACATAACACAATAAATATGACTGTTTAGTTACCAATAATGACTTCTGTGTAAGTCAAAGAGAAACTTGTATTTCATTCAAGTTTTCAGACACATTAATAATTTGAATTTAGGATGAACAATTAGAATTGCTCCTTCAGGGTGAAGGTAAAAATTCTTTTTAAACAATCAAATCCTAATTGAACACTAAGATAGCTATGGAGAATTGTGAGTTTCGTTAGTACTTTTTAAAAGTTAACTTTTAAAAACTCGACTACTGAATCACAACTAAAATTGTAAGTTTACCTTTTCAATATCTTTCAACCTCTTTGAAGACCCATCTATAGGTGGGGAATGGGATCTCTTGGGTGCAACACTCTTAGCTATATTTGACATTCCATTTAGATGTGGTTGTCCCTGGACAGGGTTGTGGGGTGTTGTGATCCTAGGAATGACATTTCGTCCTACTACAGTAGGAATGGTGCACACAGTGGGTGGCGATACAGCTTTTACTACAGAGTCAACTTCTGAAAAGGAAAAAGGAAAGACTTTAGTAATTAAATGTATATGTAGTAGAATCACTACTAACAAAAGAGGGGATACCTACTTGCACCGATGACTGGAATAGACAGTCCTTGAGCTGGCGGAACACTCAGTGGCTTTTCCACAATTACAGCAGCAGGCTCAGCGTTATTCCTACTAAAAAAGTGTTAAATTATAATTATTACATGACTATAATTTTACTTATTTAAAATACTTTTAACAGGATTACTTCTTTCAAGCATTCCTACTTTACTATTTTATTGAAAAAAGAGAAAAGGGGAGAAAAGGGCAGAGACTCAGTGAGAATTAAGAGAAAAAATTAAATAGAAAATGTGCATTTCTGTCCACTAATCTAATCCCACATATTCATAAACCTATACCATGTCCTGAAGGATTACCAAAAATAGTTCAGTATTTCTAAACTGACTAGCAACTGGTAAAATAAAATAAAATAATTTAACAATTACAAAAGGTATTTAGCAAGGTACAGAAAAATTTATACTATCCTTAAATAAAGAAGACTGAAAGGAGAATTTTGAACCACAGACCTTTCTGTTTCTCCCGAAGGAGAAATATCAGGCTTAGAAGGTTTGTTTGTAGATACTGGGGAATTAAAAGGTGTTCCATTATCAGTGTCTCTGGAGCTATCCAAACAGTTGCCATCCAGAGATGATCTTTTGGATTGAGGTCCACTTGAACTCCGACTGACGTCAGAAAGACTCTGCTGTAAAGGGGAAAGCTTTTAGGATTTCAAAAAGCAAATGAGAACAATGACTTTTCAATTCTGAAGTACATATAAAATAAATTATCTTTTGTGATTAACGAAGGTGAGCTTATGGTCTTAAATTGTCTGTATTGCCCCTCTTTCTTCTCAATAGGTTTGGTAGCTGGAAGAATGTAAATTTGGTCACAGGAACCGTATTGGAAAGTTAAGATTATATACTCACCTTTTTCTTTTTTTGAAGAATCTCTGCTGGAAGATAGTGATGAAGTTGTTTTTTTTTAACATGAGTTGCTTCAATTTTCATTCCCTCCTTTAGCATGTTTATATTGTTTGCCTGTCTGTACACTGTAACAATGTCAATATGTTAAATGGAAACTTCTTTCTGAATCAAGGGCTCCATTTTCTTTTTCTGAAATGCATACTCCCCATCACTACACAAATACAAACATCCCTCTTACAGAACAAATATTTCTAAAACATTTTCACTAGGTCACAGTTCTATTTAAGTACTATGTTTTCTCCTGTCCAATTTCTAACACTTTCCTATAATATCATGAATGATATAAATGTATAAAAAAAAAGTTTTTATCCAAATCTTGTTTTCTGCTATTTTCCCAAAAGAAAATCTCTTCTCATAATGATTTGCCCACGTCTAAGCTTATCTTTATACCAAATATCCCAAGATGCAATACAAATTCTCTCCCTCCATGAAGCTTCTTTTACCACACCAATCACAGAATGTCAGATGTTGGAAACCATCTGGAAGGACAGCCTTATTGTACAAGAGGGGAAAGGAGGCTCAACAGCCCTGGACACCTTTGCCAGGACTGGAATATACATATACAGCTCTAGATTTCCACCCTAGTCCTTTCCATACCTTGTAAGAAAATCAGTTATATTAACTACCATATAAATTATTTATTGTATGTTAATTGTGAATATCCAATTAAATTATAAGCTTACTGAAGACTGGGGTGGAAGGTTTAGTAACTACTGTGAAATGTGGTAAATTACTTAATCTCTTGGGGTCTCAGTATCTCTACCTGGAGAACATTTAATAAATTTATAATAAACAATTTCCCAACCTCCTCTTTTTTGAAAATTGAGGTCAAATTATAATGGTAAAACTTCTGTTTTCATTCCAGGTTGCTGATAAAAGAATCACTAGGAGTGCTTATTCAACTTAAGATTCTCTGGGTCCACTCCTAAAGTGTGATTCAGTAGTACTAAGGTGATACACAGGAATCTGCACTTTCATGAGAAGTGTGAGGGCTAGTTCAAAAGAATCTAGAAATCTCAGATGAGTCAAACCAAAAATATTAAGAGTGAATGCACACTATTCTAGATTAAGATAACTCCAGATTAAGATAACAAATATATTAAGATACCCCAGAAAGGTGTTTTTAGGGAGCTAAATGTGAAAGACATTCTTTTTTCACTGATTTTAAACATTCAGCAAACCTCTATTGACTGATATTTATTTCATGTTTAAAAAAAAAAGTAAAAATCACCCCTGGCTGGCGTAGCTCAGTGGATTGAGTGGGGGCTGCAAGCCAAAGCACTGCAGGTTTGATTCCCAGTCAGGGCACATGCCTGGGTTGCAGGCCAGGTCCCCAGTCAGGGACACATGAGAGGCAACCACACACTTATGTTTCTCTCCTTTTTCTCTCTCCCTTCCCTTCTCTCTAAAAATAAATAAATAAAATCTTAAAAACAAAACAAAAAAAAAAAGTAAAAATCAAGTCATTTTTATGACTGATTACACCTGGCTGTGCACACTAAGAATCACTTGTAGGGTTTCTCTAGTCTTTCTGTTTTAGCACAGACAATACACTCACACAGTACAAAACTCAAAGGGCTCAAAAGTATTCGGTAAAGTCTCCTCACCCCTGTTCCTTGAATACACCTGGTTCCTTGACCCAGAAGCAACCAACTCTGCCAGTTTCTTTTTTAAAAAAACTATTTATCCTTTCAGAAACACATGAGGTATGTCTGGAAAAAGTCCAGCCATTGTTAATATAACAAGAACAGTTTGTGTGACAAGAATATAACCTGGCAGTCAAGGAGAGTGGACTGGAATGTGCATGTATGAACAATGACGACTTCACTGTACTAGTCAGTGGGGGTGGTAGACACCATTGAGTGGACATCACTGTTGCATTCAAAATGAGAAATAGCCCAAAAAATCTGCATTGCATTTTGCATTAAGCTTAAACATTCCTCTGTGGAAACTATTCAAATGATTCAGAAGGCTGCAGCTATGGGCAACTGGTGATTGGCAGCTTCATCACAACTCATGCATCATGTCTTGTGCAGTTTTTGGTGAAACATAAAATCACTCAACTGAACTCAACTGATTCAGTTCCCCTATAGCCCAGATTTGGCACCCTGTGACTTCTGGTTTTTCCAAAAACTAAAATCACCTTTGAAAGGGATGGGATTTCAGACCATCAATGAGATTTGGGAAAATATTACGGGGCAGCTAATAGCGACTGGGAGAACTGTGTGATATCCTATGGTTCATACTTTGAAGGGGACTGAGGTATCACTGTCCTATGTACAATGTTTCCTGTATCTTGTGTCTTCTTTAATAATGTCTCTATTGTTCATCTTACATGGCTGGATACCTTATATACAGACAGTATTCTATTTATAAGCAAACATGCATATATTTTTTATTTGTGTAAATAGGAGAGCACTATATGCACTGCTCTGAAATTTTTTCCCCTAAATATGTTATAGAAATTGTTTCATCATGCTTTTAATAGCAGCATAGATTTTCGTAATATGAATCTATCATATTCACTTAACCAATTGTAGAACTTTAAAAATACAGCCAGACAGATCGTAGGCAAATAATACTGCATTACAGCCAAGGATGAGGACCATAGCTCTATGATGACAAGGTCTTACCTGTATCAGTAAATGACTGTATATCATATGTCAAGTCTATGTTAACACTTTCTGCATTTTCTACTCTTCGAAAAATTATTCCAAGGAACCACATTGATACGTAATTATTGCTATAAAATAAAATTTAAGAATTTCCATTAATTTTTTACAATTTTACAGATGCTATTTGGTAACTAAAACTTGGTCTTTATGGAAGCATAAATACAAATTTCAATGGTTTGGCCAAATTCTTAAAACTGACACCAAGAACACTGGTAAGTTATACTGTGTTGTTATAACGAGAAATGGTTTTGAAAATGACCTACTGAATATATACTTAAAGATGCTCCAAATAACCTGATGGAGTTTTTGTTGGGGTCTGTGGGCTACCAACATAGCATGTAATTTGTTTTAATGCGTGACTACTCAAATACATAACGTATCACCCCCCATCAATACCTGTTAGACAACAGTCTCACAACTGATCTTGAACAATGCATATGCCAAATTACATTATTTAAGAAATATAATATTAAAAAGTAATTAACTCACTCTTTATAATGTTCCTTATTTCCTGGGAATGACTGGGGATTTACATGGGCAAGAGTAATAAATTCATTTCGTTCCAAGTTTCCAACAAGTACACGGATTTTAGATTCTACCAATCCAACCCTAAAATAAAATAGACAAGACTTTTCCATATTAAATTTGGAAGCTATATCCAAGTAAACCAAACAGCATATCAGCTATGATGCTTTACATATTCATTAAAAAAATTCAGTCCAATATATTTAGTAACTCTTTAAAATACCACTCCAGTAAATAACTAGTTAGTGAATCTCCCCTTTTTGAAAAAGAACTGACCTATTTAATGCATCCCTGATCTAAAATAGCTGCATGTAAAGACCATAAAATAGTCATAATCTGAACATGGTTCATCTGTCTCTAAATCTTTTTCCACTTCAAATTTTATATCTAAACCTTAAAGCTAAGGTATGTTTAAATAATGTGACTCCAAAAGCTAATTGGCACTCAATTTATGAAATACACATGCTCTTATTTTCACAAAATGATAATAGATACTGCATTTAAAAAGTCACTAAAATCAGATCAGATACTACTAAAATATCAAAAATTTCATCAAACTTCTGCAAGTTTTCCATCTCACTTAAGAAATGTGACTGCTGTCAGCTATCATACTAATGATTTTATGAATTAGAATAACTACAAGAACATTTTTACATTTTTTAAACACTAGTAAAAGCTTAAACATTTTAACTGTGTGTGCTTCAAGAGCAGATATACAAACCACTGAATTATTCCTCAGAGTAATCTAAATGAGAGACTGTCCAACTTGCTGGTTAAGGGCCAGATAATAAATGTTTTAGGCTCTGTGGGCCATTCTGTTTCTGCTGCGACTATATGATTCTGCCTTGTAGCAGGAAAGCAGCCACAGACAATATATAAATCAGTGGGTGTGATTATGTTGCAAAAAAATTGTATTTATAAAAAGAGATAGCAGGCTAGGTTTGGCCCAGGCCATGGTTTCCTGGTTCTGATCTAGACAAATGAAACACTTTGTTTTAATGAAAGGTTTCTTTTCAGGGTCCCTTTAATTATCAATGAAATAAGCATTAAACCCTTGAAGCAAAAGACAGTATTGTTCTGTCCTCCCTTTCCAGAAGTCAGACTTGAGGAAAGTACAATCCTCTCTGGTGGCCTAACAGCCTCTGCCTGATGGAGCTATGGATGTCAGTACACTAGAGGGAACAGAAATATATTTACATGCACTAGAAAGAATGCACTGCTCCTTGACCAAAATATCTCCTCTGTTGACAGAAGCTTAAAATTCTGAAAACTTTCATGCCATTATGTCCTAAAAGAATACATAAGCCCTGGCTGGTCTGGCTCCGTGATTAAGCATCAGCCTGATAACCAAAAGGCTGCCTGTTCAATTATCTGCCAGGGCACATGCCTGAGTTGCGGGTTAGGTCCCCAGTTGGGGGAGTGTATGAAAGGCAACCAATCAATTGATGATTCTCTATCACAGTGATGTATCTTCCTTCCCCTCTAAAAATGAATAAATAAGATGACAAAAAGGCATCACTAAGAAAATCAATTGCTGGGGAAAAAAAATGACTTTGAGAAGTGACAAAAGGCTAAAATCTGTTCACATATTATCTTGTGTCACTTTTGATTCTGAAACATTAATTTGATGGCATTTCTTAGACACTGATGCTCCATGGTCACGTACAACAGTCATCAGTAAGATATATAGAGAAAGTGTTTTATAAATGAATGGTAAAGCACCATACAAATATTATTACCATAGAGTTGGTAGAGAAGTTGAAATATAAGTCTTACCACTCCAGATGGTTTTCTTCTGTTGATGCACTGGCAGTCAATACTATGTAATGTCTATGAAGAATTTTCAGAAACAATCAGGGAAAAAAAGCCATCAATATTGTTTGTATCTGCTTTTCTATCATTAATTTTTCCTTCTCTCTCTCAACGAACAAAAGCACTAATGAAGGCACATAGTTTATAAATTCTCTGACTTTTACAAAACTAATTCCAGACCCCACAATTAAAAAGTTATTCACTAAAAACAAAACCCAAAAAAACCATTACTAACACTGGGTCATTTACTACTATAATATAGACACTATCTCACCACATAGGATTTCTGTTAACCTATTCTCTACCTTATTTAAAATATAAGTGACAACTCTCACCTATCATATAGTAACTTTCTAAGTTTAATATTCTTTACACACATGCACAAAATGAAAAAATTTGAAATACCTGTACTTTTGAAAAAAATTTGGTGGCTCAAGTAGTTTGGACCAATCCGATTTCCCTTGAAGAATTTCACCTGTGACTGCGAGACCTAAGTTTAAAATAAGAGAGAGACAAAGAGAACGGTCTGACAGTGTTCAGAGGGGAGAGGAGAGGAAATTTCAGGGGAAAAGGGGAAGGGTTTACAGGAAGAAGTATGAAGGACACATGGATAAAAACCAGGGGTGGGTGGAAATGGGAGGGAGGAGGGGAGGGCTGGGTGGGTGGGTTGGGATGGGAGTAAAAGATAGAAAATTGTACTGCAACAATTAAAATAAAAATATTAAAAAAAAAAAGAGACAGACTCGGACACTGATTGTGAACACTGACCATATTATTAGCTCCTGTATTACTGTATTACCCTACCCCCAAACCTTTTACCCCACCAAATTCTTGGGTAAAAGAAATATACATTTATTATGTTCTTTTTCAGAACAAAAATATCAATTTCAACCAGCTTGGGCTGGCTCCATTTTTGGCCATAATATTATCAAATATTCTGGAAAACAAATTACTGAAAAATACACACATATTTGAAAGAATTTTAAGAAATAATAGGCATAACTGCAATATAGAATTACACTGATGTCAACCAAAAACAGGAGAATATATAAAGGGCAATAGAGCCAACAGGTTTACCTTGTTTAAATTCTTCTACCATTACTGTTCGAGTTGATGTGGACACATTATACGTAGAATTCTGTTGTGGGTAGGCAGGGGTGATTATGGGCATGAGATGATACCTATCTGATGGATTTACCTGTGAAATTAGAAGCAAAATAACTGATCTATTATTCTCCTACTTCATTTCCTCAAAATTCTGAAGAATATGAAATATAAATTTGATACTACCTTTCCCCATTTCTAAGAAGTATATTTCCACTCCCCAACTACGTTTATTTCTGAAGTCAGATGTGACTGACAAAGGAAACTCTGCAGAAGTTAATTTTTCCCCTGAAAAGCTGTTAAACTGATGGTTCATCTTATAAACAATGGTTTTTTAGAATAAGGATATAGTATAGCTGCAAAAAGGTCCAATGGTTCTCAATACTCTTTCTGCACCTACTCAATGGACGACTTCCTCTATGTTACTCAGAGAAATGAGCACTTACTCTAAAAGCAAATTAAAATGCAAGGCGAGTGAGGGTTATGCTATCTAGGAATAATGAATCTGCTTTAAATTGCACTGCAAAGCAAATCTTTTATATACTTGAGTACTTTATTATAATTAAAAACTATTTGTAAGACAGTTTTTAACAATGGATTATGACATTTTGGTTGCTATACCCACTCATCTAGTTTTATATGGGTGATTTTTAATGATACAACATTTGGATTATCATTGGAGAAACACATCATCTGCATCAAAAAAACACAGCAGAGGCAGGAAAGGACTACAGTTAAATAGAAGATGAGCACATAACAGGAATTATCATTAGACTGTAATTTAGAGAATCATCCTTTTCATAAAAGATTTAATGAAAATTTGTAATACGTCACATACCCGAGGATCCCAAACAGGCAAATTCAAATTGCTTTCTTCTGGTTGCTTCAGCAGCACAGGATTTGGCCATTCCCTAACATGAATAAGAAAATTAACTCACATAGGACCTCACTTCAGCAACTACACAAAATGTTAAAATCATTACACTGTGTTCCAACTTTCAAACAGCAAATGTCTGGGGTACTTGCTATTTAAAAAAATGGAAAAGGAAAGAAAGTAACAAAGATAAAGGCTGCTTATTTTAAAGCAGTGTTCTCTCAAAGGGCAAATACTGCTTTGCCAATTAGCTGCATCTAATTCAAGTCTGAATTTTTCCCTTCTTTTTCATTTACTTTCATGGATTTTCTCTGATAATAACAGCAACAACTAAGATTTACTGAAAAAACTCCTAAAAAATTCATGCAGTAGATATGATTATCATTTCCATTTTACATGTGAGATCTTAAACCACCTCAGCATAGCTGCTAATTGGCTAGTATTGTGACCACTCCAAGCTAAAGGTGCACATTTACAGACTGCTGGAAAGCACCATATGGTGTCATCATTGCCTCAAATTTGACACTTAAAATTTTCTTTTAAAGACTATTTATTTATTTATTTATTTATTTACTTATTTATTTTTAGAGAGAAGGGAAGGGGGAGAGAGAGGGCAGGCAACATCATCAGTTGCCTCTTGCATGCCTCCAAATGGGGACCTGGCCCTCAACCAAGGCATGTGCTCCGACTGGGAATTGAATTTGTGACCTTTTGGTTCGCAGGCCAACACTCAATCCACTGAGCTACACCAACCAGGGCTTAAAACTTCTAATTTAAAAAGGGAGTAGGACAACAGAAAAAGTCTAGCTTTTAGACTTTTAAATTTGCATAGCTTTTAAATTTCCAAATTTACATATAGGCAGAGGTTAGTAAATAGTGAAAGTATGCATATGAATACTTACCACTTAGAAAAAACTAAAAAGAACTTATGAACTAAAGTAGAAGCTGCTGCATTTGGATATAATTGGCAAGTTCTTGCAACCAGCATTGCCCAAGAGACACCACCAAGGAATCCAAGCATGTTGGAATAAATACCACGTCCTAAAAAATTAATAGATTTGTTAACTATTGTTAAGATCCACTCTCCATGCCATTCAATCATAAAGAACAGGATTACTTCCTTCTTAAGACTGTTGATTAGATATCCTTTCCCCTATAGAAACATTAAAGTCAACACGCAGACCTTCAGGCTAGGCCCACAGTCTTATTAGAAAACCAGAAGCTGCTCACCTTTCCACCCCCTCCCCCGCCACCACTCTTTTCTCTAATACAACTCCCGGTTCCCTGCCTCAGTTCTGACTGCCCAACTGGGCTCCTCCAACATAATATTGGAATCTCCCACACTTCAGTATTGATGGTTGAGAAAGAAATGAAAAGAAGGAGGCAAGATATCTGGAGGGTATAAGCAGGGAAGAATAAACACTTCATCAGTAGTCATATTCATGGGCATTTTAAAATCAAATATAAAGTTGGGGACTATAGTATTTTATATAATTTGGATCTTCTCCATAAAGTACAGCACACCATTGATACTACTCATTTCTGGTATAATTGTTTCTTACACCAGTCTATAAAAAAGCATTACCATGTTTCATAAAATCTAAGATCCTTTCAATTACAAAATATAGCATGACTTTATATCCCATTAATCAAAAGAAAAATACAAAGTATCAATTTCAGATGTTAAATGTGAAAAATACGCATCTAAGATTAACAAAACATGGTATTTAATTTAATCTGTAGCAAAAGACAAATTGTGATATCCTTTCAATGCAAATTACTTTACCCTGACTATACAACTGAGCCAAAGGACAAATTCTGCTTACGTAAGGTCTTCTTAGATGTGCACTATCTAGTACAATGGTAGCCACGAGTCACATATGGCTATTTTTTTTTCTTTTTGGTAACAGCTTTTACTGAGAAATCATTTACACATCATAAGATTCATCCATTTCAAGTATAAAATTCAATGGCTTTTAATTGTGCAACCATTACTACGATCAATTCTGGAACATTTTCACCGTCCCCAAAAGAAACCTTTAACAGTCAGAGCCCTCTTATAACTACCCCCAACCCCCTGAATCCTCCCAAACCTAGGCAACTTGTAATCTACTTTCTGTCTCTATAGATTTGCCTATTTTGGACATTTCATACAAGTGAAATTGTACAAAATGTGTCTTTTATGAATGGCTTTTTTCATTCAACATAATGGTTTCAATGTTCATATATGGTGTAACATATATCAATACTTCATTCCTTTTCTACTGCCTAATAATACTTCATATTATGAATATACCACTTTGGGTTCATTTGTTTATCCATTTATGAACATGAGGTTATTCCTACTTTTTGACTATTATGAATAATGCTGCTATGAACTTTTGTGTTTAAGTTTTTGTGTGAACATACCTTTTCATTTCTTAGGTATTACTTAATTCTGAATTTAAATTAATTAAAATTAAATAAAATTTAAAAATTTAATTCCTAACTTGTCTGTTTCAAGGGTAACCACATGGTTACTGTACTAGACAGCACAGATAGGAAACATTTCCATCATCACAAAAAGTTTTATTGGAGAGCACTATTTAAGATTATGTAAAACCTGCTGCCAGAAGTACAGTACTACTTAAATAATACAAATAAGTAGTTACAAATAATACAAATGTGCTGAGCCAGCTCAGGACTGGGCTATCAACCATGTCCTGTACATACAAACTAGTGTAGTTCCTCCCAGATTTTATTAGAAGAGTATTATAACGTAAAAACAAGTTAAAACTATCACTGTACAATCTTCATTTAATAAATTTACTAAATACCTATTATAAACTTTGCTGGTGATGGGGAGACAAAGATAAGTAAGATAGTCCTGCCCATAGAGAGCTCAAAGACCAGGGAGGGTTGCAGTCTTCAAGTCCTACCTCATTCTGACTGCCTTGCTGAAATCTAAGATGAAAGTCAGGGGCTTTTCAGTTTTTACCCAAGAATGAAGGAGATAAAGCCACATACTATAGCACCATAACCATTGCACCTGAAAAAGAAACAGCTTCTCCAAATCTTATTGGATCTCAATCCCCCGGCATCAATATACTCCAGGGTTTTCATGTATGCTTCTATCATTAGCAACTAAAAATTATGATTCTATCATTCAAACATAAAAGAGTTGGGATACTTACGTTTTGCCCATAATTTGACTGCTCGTAGGGTGAGTCTAAAAGTTTCTTTATTTGGCACTAAATGCAAAATTTCATCAGTAACTCTACAGCCTGAAAAAGATAAAGCATTTATTTTTTATTATGCAACAAAAACAGTTCAAATGTCTTTCTAACCTCCAGACTCTCAAATGCTAAAAATATCAAAGATACTAGAATGTCAGGGTTTGTTTTCTGTCTTCAAAATTCAGCAATTATATATGAAAAATCACTTTGCTTTTAAAGAATTCAAAAGCACATCCAACACTAAAATAAGAGATGGGTCTATCTTTCATGTTTCTTCCATAAGACTTCACTGTTAATCAAATGAGCCCAAGTTATAAAAGTATTATTGCTTTAATGAAAATCTTATCCACAAATACTGTGGTTTACTGTTACACTCTGGAAGTATAACAAAACACAATGATTCAGTTAAACAATAGGTACTATAAACCAGTAATTCTCAAAGTATAGCCAGTGGACCCCTGGGAATCTGTTATGTCAAACCTACTGGGTTGGCCAAAAGGTTCATTCAGTTGCTTTTCCATAAAATAAAAGACACAGTTTTCATTTTCACAAGTAACTTTTTTGATTTGGACATCTTGAGTATGTCAGCTATCTCCTGTGTGGTAGAATGTTGACTGTTCTCAATTAATGTTGAGATTTGATTGCTATCAACTTCAACTTATCTACCCAACCATGGTACATCATCCAGTGAGAAATGTCCAGCACAAAACTTTGTAAACCACTTCTGACATGTTCAATCAGTCACAGCACCTTCTCCATACAGCACACAAATCTTTATTTGCATTCTAGCTGTATTTTAACCTTTCTTGAAATAAAACATAATGCCAAAAATGTTGCATTATTTTCTTCCATCTTCAATAATAAAATTGATACACAAAAATTCACCAATTTTGATTTTTTTCCTTAAATGCACACTGATATGACAGTTGTCACAATACAATCTAACAAAATTGTTTCGAATGAAGTTAAAGACAACTAAACGCCACAAGAGCCATCTTACAGGAAAAAAAAAAAAAGGAACTTTTTTGGTCAGCACAATATTTTTATAATTACACTAAGGCTTTCTTTGCCTGTTTTACTGTGTTAACATTTGCACTGATGGTGCAACAGCAGTGGTTAGTAAAACTGCTGGTACCACAGCAGTGGTACGAAAGAGGTGGCAACATTGTACTAAGCAGACAATATATATTTGCAGTTAGAAGATAGGAAAAGAAACTTGTGCAGATATATGAACATGTCTGATGTAACTTCAACTACCGGCTTTCTTCAAGAAATACCAGTTTTACTTGAAATGATGACTGACAGACAAACTATGGTTATTCATACTTACATATTTAGCAGATATTTTCTACAAACAAAACAAAGTGAGTCTTGCACCAAGGAACACAAATGACAAAGATTTGTTGACTATAATAAATTTGAGCTTCCAAGTAAATTTTGGACAACTAGTATCTGCTCCTGTAAACTTGTCATTCTAATACTTAAAGACTTTTCTAAATTCATCAACACAGGAATAAAAAAACTTTTCTACTGAAAATTGGTGATGATATTAATGAATGTGATTTTTTTGGTATTTTATAATGAAATGTGAATTAATATTTAGAAGAGCCAAATAACTCTGCAAACCAGTATTTCCGAAATAATCAAGGCATGACAGTACAAAATCATGCATGGCTGTAATAGATCCAGTCAAAGAATGAGACAGACCAATGGATTTTTAGTGTAATACAGTATAAAAAGTTAACTGATATGATACGATATGAATTCAGGTTCAATATTCTAACTAACCATTAAAAAAAGATCACTTTTACTCAGCAAGAAAAAGGAACACGCTACTGATATATGCTACAAACATAGATGAACTTCACAAACATTATGCTAAGTGAAAAAAGCCAGACACGAAAGACCACATATTGTATGAAATCATTTATATGAAATGTCCAGAAAAGGCACATCTATAGAAATAGAAAGTATTTTAGTGGTTGTCTGGGACTGGGGTTTGAAAAGGGGAATGACTGCAAATAGGTATGAAGGATCTTTTGAGAATGATGAAAATGTTCTAAAATTTAACTGTCGTGCACAACTCTGAATATACTAAAGATTACTAAATCACAGGTGGAAAATGCAAGGCCTGTGGGCCAAATCTGGCCCTCCACCTTGTTTTATCCAGCCCAGCACCTTGTTTCTACCCAGTGGCAGTGCCAAGCTCCTTGCCCCTAGTTAAGGAGTAGTTACATTCATACAGTCCTAAAATTTTATTTGGCCCTCTGAAGGCAACTACGAGGCTGATGTGGCCCCTGGTGAAAATGAGTTTAACACCCCTGTTAAATTGTACATCTAAAAATGATAAATTTTACAGTATATAATTAGAACACAATAAAGCTATGGAAAAGAGAAAAAAAACTGTCACTGGTCAAGTTTTAGTGTAGTATCAAAGAATATTCACAGTTATCTGAAAAGTCTATTAAAATACTCCTCCCTATTCCAATTACATATCTTTAAGAGGCCAGATTCTTTTCCTGTCCTTCAATCAAAACAAAATACTGTAAGAGATTGACTGTAAAGGCAGATATGAAAATCTAGCTGTCTTCTATTAAGTCAAATATCAAAAAGTTTGCAAAATGCAAAAAAAGCCATTGCTCATACAAAAACGTATTTATATTCACTTATAATGGATTTACTACTGTTATTTTAAAATGAACTAATACTAATAAACATTTTTAAATTTCCTCAGTTATTTCTGATAAAGTAAATACTGAGCATGTTAAATGGTCAACATTAGATATAACCCATGAAAAAAGAAGATCTTTGGGAGTTCTCAATAAAATTTAGAGTATAAAGGGGTCCTGAGATCAACATGTTTGAGAACCACTACTACAAGCACAAATAATATTCAAACCAATTTCTTTGAAAAATGCTTAAATGTGATCAGATTATTTATATAAAGAAAATGACATAATTTTTAAACTGAGTTAGTTCAATCTCTTAAAAAATTCATTAAAATTCTGCTAAAAGATTTCTATTTGTTGAACTTCTTCAGGCAGGTAGCTCAGATATCTTTTTAGAAGCTTACCATTTAGGCTGCGAATACACCTTATATCAAGGCTTCTCAGTCGAGAGTCGTCTCTTAGATCTAAATTATCTGATATGGTTTGTATTGCCAGTCTTGCAAAGACTAGATCGATCTTTGGAAAGATGCAAAAAGAAGAGAAAAATATTAATTTTTTCTCCTTCTAGTCCATTCTCCTCCCTCCCCACTTCAAAAATGTAAAAAGCCGTAATTACTAGTTTCAGAGTTTCTACCAAAACTCCAAAAGGCCTATGTAGGAATCTCACATGGGAAATCAAAAAGTTTTGTGAGGGCAATTAAATCTCCAAATTAAGTGAAAGCATTTTAATTTGAACATATATGCTAAGCATTAACAAAAAAAATTAAAAACCTAATGAGTGAATTTCATCGGGGTGTCAAACTCATTTTCACTGGGGCCATATTAGCCTTATGGTTGCCTTCAAAGGCCGAAATAATTTTAGGACTGTATAAATGTAACTACTCTTTAACTGCTGAGGAGTTAAAATTACATTCAGCCCTTTGAAGGCAACTGCAAGGCTAATGTGGCCCCCAGTGGACAGGAGTGTGAGATCCCTATTTTAGATAAAGATGGCAGATCCAACACACATTTACATTCACTCCCTCTTGGCCCCTCTAAAATACCAGTAATTTTTTTTTTGTTTTTGTTTAGTTTTATTTTGTTTCTAAAGACATAATCCACTAGGACAAAGAAAAATATAAGACAAAAGCAAATATTATGAAAGCTGGAAAGTAGATGGGCAAGCGGTAACAGACTCAGCAGATCTAAAAAAGCAAAGGTAAAAAAATACTGTAACCAGGAAATAAGGACAGAAAGCTGTAAATAAATACATATATAAATAAAAAAATATTTAGAGAAAAAGTATTCTTAGAAATTAAAAATATGATAGCAGAAATGGAAAACAAAATAGAAAGTTCAGAAGATGAGAAAAATTACAAAAAGCCGATGTGGCCAGTCAATGGAATAGAAAAGATTAATAAAAAGTGGGGGGTGGCCATTGTGGAGATCCAACATACAAATATTAGGAGTGCCAGAAAAGAAGAGGAAACAAAGGCAGGAAATCCAACAGAAGTCAATACAATTTCCAAGAACTGAAGAAAAGGAGCTCCTAGGTTGAAAGAGGACTATTGAATACCTAGCATATTTGACTGAAAAGACACAGACTAATGTGTATTACCATGAACTTTACAACTGTGAAGACTAGAAAAAAAATCGTATTAGTGTCCAAAAAGACAAAACAGATCACATACAAAGGACGAGGAAATCAAAATGGCATCACACTTCTCAACACAGCATGGGAGCTAGAAGACAACGAAGCAAGACCTTCAAAACTCCAAGAACTATCATTTTCCATGTGGGACACCATACTCAGCCAAACTACCAGTTTGGCTTGAAAAAAGGATTAAGACATTTTTAAACAAACATGCAAGATCTCAAAAACATGTGCTCTTTCTCAGGAAGCTAGTGGATGAGTGCCACTAAAATGAGAGTCAAAAGTAAACTCTAAAAAGAGGCTAAAGGAAATCCCAGGATGATAGTAAAAAAAGTAAATAAAAATAAAAAGACACCAGGATGACAGCTGTATAATAACATGTTAGTCATAGAGAATATTAAGTGTGGACTGGAGTAGGTAAGAAGGCAAGTATTTTTTCAGGATGATTACAGAATACTCGAGAAATCTAAATCTATTTAAAGGAGATTTAGATAACTAAGGACAGGGTGGTTTTAAATTAGTCTTAAGTTTAAAGTCAAGCAAACAAATCAGAGCAATTAACTCCCCCCAAAAACAAAATGCCACACAGAAAAAAATGGTAAACTAGATTCTTGGTGCTCAGTTTCTAACATTATTTATAAGATCACAATAATGTAAACACTAAGTACCGTTCCAAGCAAAATTTTAACTACGTTAGGAGATTATGGGAATGAGAAGAATGGGGTAGGAATGGAAGTCGGTTCATTTTCCATGAGAAGTCAACAGATACAGGGGAGAGGAAGGTGAGGGACTATTTAAAAGCTATTTGATTCTTTAAAATAATTAAGTCTGATTTTAAAAATAACAACTAAAAAAATCACTTATGGGTTAAGTAGTTCAACTGTAAAGCCAGAAAAAAATATTAAAAACACTTACTTCAATTCCATCAAATTCAAATTTTATAACAGGTACAAAGGCATCTTCTACAGCCTAAAAAAGAAAAAACAATTATCTATACGTAAGGTATAATCCTGTCTACATCCTAACTGCCAATAATATGAATACCTTTGCACCCAAACTGTATTTTAACTCAATAGAAAAAGTAAAAATGTTCTTAGTCTCACATTCTAGGTAGTACTTTTACGTTTGTGACTGTGTTGTTTAAGATACACAAAATGTCTATGACAGTTGTTATCTCACTTATTCTCCTCCTAAAAATATACATTGTAAACTGGCAGGCAGAACTGCGATCACCTGAATACTTACTATTTGTTGAGATTAAATGGAAAGCTGACAATTTACAAAGAGTGCTACTGTCAGAAATTAAAATACAATCAGAACTCATAATGATCTATAAAAAAATAATAGTCAATATAGTTTGGATTTAGTGGAAATGTCTGTGTTTTCCTTAATCCCTCAACCTAGCAAATTTTTAATCTCTTTCTCCACTCTTAGACACCCAAATAAGGAAGATCCTTTGAACTTCATCTGATCCTAGCACCTCAGATTGTATCAAAAGTATTCATTCAGTTAGTTCTCCAGTCTCTCCCTCCCATAAACTGTCCTGTTCACCATTGTATCTATGGGACTAAGGCCAATATCTGATGAATCACTGGTGCTGAAATTTTATTTGCTGAATGAATGGCTAGATATACACATAAAAAGAGTAATTATTCAATACTAACTGAACTTTATTTATGTGTAAATTATCTCATCAATCCTCAAAAAACCTTATAAAAATGTTATTATCCCATCTCCATTTTGCAAATAAGCAAACAGGCTCAGATATAATAGGTAACTTGACTAAAAATCTAAAAGCTAATATGCGGTAGATTTCTAGATTCAAATCCAGATATGTAATACTATAAAGCCCCTGTTCTCAATCATTCTACATTATTTTAAAAGGATACAGCAACTTCTTAAGAAATATCTCAACAATCATAAGCCCTAGCTTTTAAGAGCTATTTGTTAACAAGCTCAAAATATTACCTACCAGAGGATACTTACTCTTAAATTTCTAATGCCATCTTGATGCTTCAATTTTTCAAAAAAAGACTGAAAAAAATCAGATCTCTCCACATGTCTTGGAGCTA
Source organism: Tonatia bakeri (assembly GCA_004024845.1). Classification (NCBI taxonomy): domain Eukaryota; kingdom Metazoa; phylum Chordata; class Mammalia; order Chiroptera; family Phyllostomidae; genus Tonatia; species Tonatia bakeri. The sequence goes on from PVIA01000777.1 coordinate 308,590, forward strand.
CACAAAGTGCATCAATGTCAGCTCCTGCAAATTAAAGTATTTCTTATCAAGAAGAGTGTATTATGTATTATATTTTTGTTAAGTATGCACAAACATATATATAATAAAGTATATAATGAATATAGAAAAATGTTAACAATAATTAGCTCTCAGTAGTGGGATAAGGGGAATTTTTTCTTCTGTAATTTTAAATTATGAACAAATAAAAGTTTGTTATTGAAAGTTCTAATCAGTAGAACACAAAAAAGCAGTTACCTTTGGTGTGTACTCCAAGCCTGTAGGAACCAAATGTGAAAATTTTACCACCAACAGTAGCCACAACAGAAGGCGGGAGATTCTAAAATAAAATTAAACAAAAGCCATTCAATTGTTCAAATTACTTAGCAAAAAACTGGCTAAGTGCTACAGATATATGTTATATTTGTCAACTTTGTTGAGATTTGTAAAAATTCAGAGCTCTTTTGGTTACAGCCTAAAGTACTGAGGATATCCATAGAGGGAAGACAAAACAAATTCATGTCCATTACACATGCACTCATCTCTATCTTAAGAAAATGCCTTTTATCACTAGACCCTATTTGTCCCCTCTAGTAGCCTGTCTTTGGCTCCAGCACTCTCAAGAGTCACAAGATCTTTACCAAACACAAGTGCTTTTGGCTCTCTACATCGTCATACTCTTGACTAATCTTTCTGCCTTTTGGTTTTTATGACAGATATACTTAATTTCTCAATTCTAGCTCAGCAACCTTTCTGCAAAGAAAGGTCATCTTGACATATTTCCTTATAAGAGCTAATATAACAACTTTAACATACTTTTGATTGTACTGGAATTATAATGCTACTTTCCACTTCTCTCTAGAGCCAATTCTAACTGCCCATCAGGTATTTTCACTTGGATATTCTTGATCCAATTCAATATCCATGCCTAAAACAAGCAAAAAATTCTATGATAAACCAGGCATCCCTTCTGATTTATTTCTGTTCCTCATTTCTCTTTCTGCCCATACCTATAGTTATTTTTCTTCTTGGCTTACAATTCTTAGTTTGCATCTATGTCATCTCCTTTCTATTCAACTATCAAACCAATTCTAGGCTATCTAATAGTATCATAAAACTATCCTCCTAAGGGCACTTAGTCTTTATTTTCTCTTACTCTATTTTGTACAAAATTCACTGACTGATGTTCTTAAATTACTCTATAACACTTCTACTCAAAACCTGCCAATGCAGTCTTCCCTGACTACTGAGGTAAGCATTCTTGTATCCTAAGGATTTCCACACTGTACTCCTAACAATCTTTCTTGCCTTGTCTCTTCATCTTCCCTTCTGAAGCTTCAACTGTTAACATATCACATAATCTGGTCGCCTTCCCATTGCATTTGCTATTTTCCCTGTCTTGAATGCTTGCCCATCCTTTCTGGGTCTCTCAATACCATCTATTTTTCAAAGTTCTCTTTAAGTTCCACCTCTTTCATGAAGCCTTCTCTAATTATCTCCCCCTCCATAATGAGCTCTTTATTTCCCTTCAGTGCTCCTCTACTGTTACCTTTAACCTATTTTGTACTATACTTAGTGACCTTTCTTTTTCTGTGCGTAAGTACTATCTCAACTATATTTAAATTCCTTGAAAGATGAGGACTATGTTTCCAACTTCTCTTATTCCCCACAATGCCCAGTGCAAGTTGTGAGGAATATCTGCCAATTAACTTGAATTAAAAAAAAATATATATATATGTAATAGGATAGTGTTTGTTATTTCCTCTTCTTAATGGATATTAATGTTTCGAGAGTATCACAAATAATTTTCTAGCCAGAAAAGAGCTTGTAAGTTCATTGATGATTAAGGTGGACTTTTTAGTTTACCTTCCTCCTTCATATCTTCCTACTTTGAATATGATTCTTATATGATTTATGAGAAAGTCACACACTGAATTAGAATATAAAATATTTTTGCCACAAACATATTAACTAAAATGATTTGTGACACATGGAACAGACTGACAGCTGTCAGGGGAGAAGGGGAGAGGACCAGATGATGAGAGATGAAGGCATTAGCCAAAAAACACACATGCATAACTCACAGACATAGACAAGTGTGGTGATAGCCAGAGGAAAAGGGAAGGTGGGCGGCGGGTGAAGGTGGGCAAAGGAGTGGGGGAAATGAGGACATCTGTAATAATGTCAACAAAAAATACTACTTGGCCATAAAAAAGAAAATTTTACTCTTTGTGGCAGCATGGATGGACCTAAAGAACATTACGCTAAGTGAAATAAGCCAGTCATAGAAAGACAAATACCATATGATTCTACTCATGTATGGAATCTAAGGAACAAACTGAAAAAGCAGAAAAGAGACAGACCCACAGATATAGGGCAGGATGACAGCTCTGGGTGGGGAGAGGAGTAAGGGGTGGAGGGATAGAGCTAAAAACAAAAAGAACTCATGGACACGGACAACAGTGTGGTGACTGCAGGGGGTGGGAGAAGAGGGATATAAAGGGGATAAATGGTAATGGAAAAAAAATACAAAAAAAAAAGGTAAAAAAAAAAAAGAAAGAAAGAAAGCTTGTAGATGGCTGAATACACATGCATGAATTCCGAGTAGCGATCAGGTTTAAAGATATTATTTTGGGCCCTGGCTGCTGTGGCTCAGTGGACTGAGTGCTGGCCTGTGAACCAAAGGGTCATCAGTTGATTCCCAGTAAGGGCACATGCTTGGGTTGCAGGCCAGGTCCCCAGTTGGGGGTGCACAAGAAGCAACCACATACTGGTGTTTCTTTCCCTCCCTTTCCCTCTCTTTGGAAATAAAAAAAAAGAAAAGAAAAAAGATACTGTTTTTGAAACCATCAACACTGAAATAATAAGAGGTGATATACACAAGAAAGAAAATAGCCAAGGATAAAAGCCAGGGGAGTAGGGTCACTTAAAATATGGGAAAAGGGAGAAAAGCTCATGGAGGAGATTGAGTAGAAACATCAAAGAATAAGATGGAAAACCAGGAGAATGCAATATGCAATAGAAGCCAATGGGAGAGAAGGCAGCATTGCTAGAATCAAATATGGAAAGAACTAGTCAGAAAAAGATGAATAAGTGATATTACACAAACAAAAGACTATGGGTCATTGGAAATCTCTTCTGTGGACTTGTTATAATCATTAAATGAAATAATAAATGTAACATTTAAGTCTACTGTTCAAAATACAGGTTTACCCCTCATTTCCCTACATATTTCCTTCCTTTTTAAAGTGATTTAACCTCTTTGAGCTTCGGTTTCTTCATTAAACTGGGATGAGTATTAGCACAAAATTTAGCTGTTAATTATACTATATTATGTAGGATCAACCTTAAAAATATTGTGAGATAGGAAAAATAGGAAGTAGGTCTTTACAACTTCAGTCTTCTCAAAGGGTTATTTCAAACGAGACAATTTAAATAAATACACTTTACATACAAAAAATATTTTAAAAAGAATAGATTAAAAAGAAAATGATTTGATTTGTAGTCCTAGACTGCTTAAAGTTTAAATATCTCAATTGTATGTAGAATATTCAAATGATCTTTTATCTAACTCAAGTCCTTCAGATTACAAACTAAAACATACCTAACTGAAAGGGAATTATAACTGATACAGAAAATGACCAATCACCTTATCCAAGCAATGGAAGATGTTAAAACCAATTTAAACTTTTTTTATTAGATATTTAATTTACTTTGCTTTAGAAAAAAGCCATATTGTGGCAAAGTTTCAAGTTTTTAACAATGGTTTTATGCCTAGAAATGAAATAAAAACCAGCTACTGGTTCTTGTAGATTAAAGCACTAGAATAATTAAAATGTAATAAAAAGCAATTTTTAAATTTCATTAATTAAAAAAAAGAACCTTTGACTTTGGAACAGAATTCTAGTGGATTTTTCCTTAAAGTGCAAAGAAACCATACAGTAAGAAAATCAGGTGCACCTCTCAACAAATTAATCTAATTCTTTGCAAACATTCACATGACTTATCTTGAACACATCCTTGAATAGGGACGGGAGCAAAGACTGCTGCATAGTCACAATAATTGATATAAAGACTATATGCAAGAAGTTAGAAACCTTGTTACTCTGACATAACAAAATTATTCTAGCAAGTTGGGTATTTGGTTTGCACACCCATTGTAATTATGACTGATTAGAGGGGGACAACAGGTTTCCCTAATGTTTATTCAATACCTAAGCCCTGTCTGGGGTTCTGCAGGTGAATGAGACAGGTCTTTTTCTTAAGGAGGTGATCACCTAGTAGCAGAGAAACTAACATGAATTTATTTACTCATAACTAGCACTTAACCTGTTCAGAATTAACTTATCTGAAAACTTCAACTACTGCTAACTCTACTGAGAGCTCAGAAATAAGCCGATATTTATATGGCAGCAAAAGTAAACAGCATAAAGACCATTTAATTAAACTCAGTGACTAAAGACTTAGGCAGTCTTCACAACCTTATTCATGGTGTTGTTTAAAAGAACCAATTTTAAATATGTATCATAGGTTTAGAAAGAATAAAAGTTGTAAAGAAAAGAAGACTAACAGGTGTTTATGTAATTTCTAAACCTGTGCAGACTCAAGACTAGAAAGGGAGTTTGCAGAGAGATGCACTGACTGCTATGAGACATTAACTCACAGCTGATGTCTGTTAAGGGCAAGATGGGAAAACTATAAAAAACAAAAAATTAAAATACAACAATTTGGGCCTCTTAGGGGGTAGATAGTATCAACCAGTTGAACATGTCCTACCTCATTTTAGTATAGCAAGTAAAATAAAATTCACAGTGATGATTCTCAAATAAAAATTCAATTACATTAAAAATACTCTTAAGCATGCAAGAAAAATGTAATAAATTTCAGAAGAAAAATAGCTAAGCTACCATAGGAGAAAAAGTTGTACCATTATAAATCAGGGTTTGTAAACTCCTCTGTCTCAGGGGCCAGGCAGGTATGCAAATTAGGGGTAGCCATAACAAACACAGAACCTGACAGATAAATGACAGTTATTGCTTCGGAGAAGGCAGGGAATGCTGGAAATTGCCAGGCGTTCCTGGAGGGCAGGAGCCCAATTCCATTCAAGCCTCTTCCTGCCTTCTACAAAGGCAGGCCTAGTATTGCCAGACCTGGAATTTCACAGGAAGTCTGAAATCTGGCTTTTTAAATAAAATTTCTTGATATTTAAATCATGGCCCACTACTATGAGTCTTGCAAAACATTTGTGTGAAATTTTAGCCACACAATGGCTACCTTCTGGGGTAAATTCTCATTTTTTTAAGAGACTTAACTGTCTACTCTAGACCAATTTATTAACAAGTATACACAAAGACCCAGTTTATTATTCTCAACTCCTGCATCTTATTACAGAGACTAAAGATCAGGATGTAATGAAACTAGGAATTCATTGTAGTTTGAAGTCTTACCTTACTCTCACTAACATCGGAAATCCATTCTTTTACTAAATTGTTCAATTTACCAAGAACAACCAGCCTATAATAAAAAATAGCATTCTTTAGATTAAAACAAACAAACAGACAGACAGACAGACAATACTTTAAAAAGTAATTAAACATATAGGCAGTACCTTTGTGTTGTTGTTAGGGTAAAAGCATATTATACACATGTTAATGCGATCACATCTGTTGATACATGGCACATCTCTTTGGCATTCTTAGGTCCCTAAGAGTTCCAAAGAGACGATAAATGTGATAATAGTATTTTGGTCTTTGAGCTATTTTCAAAATTCAAAAAGCCTAATAAAATCAAAGCTACCTTCAATAAGGTGGCAAAAGCCAACTTTTTGGGCCTTACTATGGAATAAATTCAATTCGATGTGGTAATAAGAGATTTGCATTCTCTCACTGAAAGCCATAAATCTTTGGATAATTAAAATGAGTAAATTAATTACTGACTGATTTTTATGAAATAATGTTCTGAATAAAAGCAATTTGATATTAAAACAAATTTGCACTCAATGGTATATCCAAATCCACATTAAAAAAGAAGTAGAATTAGGTATCTCAAAGATAACACGAAAAACTGAATTCCTGGATCTGTCTAAACTCGCTTTTCCCTCAGCTTTCTCCAGGTAATGAAATTCCATCCTTTGAAGTGCTGAGACCAAAAACCTTGGCATCATCCTTGATCATCATGCCCCCTACCCCTGCCCCTCCCTCTCGCTCATGTGTGCACATTTCACAATCATCACACAACCCTATCTTTAAAACATATTCAAAATTCTACTACTTCTTATCACGGCCACTGCCATCCCCCCCTAGTTCTGACCACCATCATTTCCTCCCTGGATTATTAGAATATCCTTCTACCTAGTTTCCTCAGTTTAGACTTGGTCCCTCTTCAGACTATTCTCAATACAGGAGCCAGATAGACTGTTAAAGCATGAGTAAATCATGTCAATTTTCTCGTCAAAACCCTAACAGCTTTCCATTTCACTCAGAGTAAAAGCCAAAACTTCTTCAATGGCTTACAATGTCCTAAATTACCTTTCCCTCCAAACACCTTCCCACCTTTCTTTAAGCCCATACTCCCCTGCTTACTTACTCTGCTTCAGACACCCAAGCTACCTTGCTACGTATTCCTTAAACAAAACAGGTATATTCCCCTCAAGCCTTCTGCCTAGAATGCTCTTCCCTCAACTATCCAGATAGTTCCACCCCTTACCTTCAGATTTACCCTGAGTTGTCAATGAAGCTTTCTCTGACAACCTCTACTTCTAGCTTTATTTTTCTCAGCACTACTCTTTTCTCAGCAGCATTTATCACATGTAACATGTATTTATTTTACTTATTTGTCTGTTTGTCTCCTTCCCTAACCACCTAAAATGTAAGCTCCAGGAGGGCCAAGATTTCTTTTCAATTTGTCCTTCTTTTAAATTTCTAGGCAGGGACGCAGTAGGTACCTGATACATGTTTGTAGAATTAATGATTAAGTAACATACTATAAAACATTTTGCATTTTTAAGTGACATACCTGTGGTTCAATTCTTCCTCATCTTCAAACACTCCAAATGGTTTCATGGCATCAATTAATTTCTGTGTGTAAATGTGATCAATTTCTTTAGGACATGCCAAACTAATTGGAGAGGTGATTCCATAATGTTTTTGTTGACGCTGGCTGTCCAGCACAGTGTTTCTGTTCAAGACAATGAAATGGCAGGAAAAAATTTAAACCATCATATCATACTGATACATTGAATCTCAATCCACTCATTAATTTAGCTACCTTAAAAGTTTACTTATTAGTCCTAATAGAGCAGGCACTTTTTTTTTAAGAAAAAAGGGTTATTTTGTGTTTATATTGACGAAAGGCTATTCATACTGTCTCCATCTTTCATGGTTAGGATGTCTTTTCAAGCCAAAAGCAACATGTGTTGGCATTGGGGCAACTGTGCCAACACCACTCAGCCAAATGCAAAGAGCCTGAATGGGAACTGGGCCAGGGCCACCTCCACTATACCCTACAGACTTAAGTACCATCTAGATTCAATCTCTGAAAAACAGTCAGCCACTTGGAAGAAAACTCTAAGTAAAAACAATGTTTTCCCCACTTCAGGAAAGAAATAAAAACATCCCACAAGAAGGTCCTTGTGAAATATTCTTTAAAAAGAAATCACAACTAGATTTTTCTTTGAGATACCTAAATTAACATCCTTTGCTTGACTCAGAGTTTATTCCTAACATTTTTGTTGACTGTAGTTAATTGTTCTTTCATTTAGACTGGTACCTAGACCATTTTCACACTGAATAACTATCAAATTCTTTACGCTAAATGACAACCCTTTACAAGATATAAGCTACCCTTGAAAAGATCCAAGCCATCAGGAAATTATAGTCTTGAATACAGCACAATAGAGTATCTGAGATTTTGGATTTACACAGACTAATTATTTCAAAATAAAATTTGGGACCAACATGGGTTGGTAAAACTTTTAATTATGCTAAAAAAGGAGAGTAAAAATAAACACCACAATCATCAACTAACCCTATCACCTATCTTAGCCACCCTTTCATGAAGGACCATTAACACCTATAGTAAGAATGTAACCTCAAAGAACAGTCTTTTAAATGAATAAATTAGCCCTGCAAACAATAACACACAAAAACACATTAGTGACTGGTCAAAACATTGGCTTATTACATGCTTTTTGGTTAAAATTTTCTTTAGATAGGGAGAATCAAGTGAAAGATAAAATAGTCTATATGCCTTCAGAAATGACTCAAAGCAACAAAAGGGAAACAATAATACTAGTGACTTTAATTTCTTTCTGGTATTTATTTTGCTGTAGAATAAACAAAATTTCAATTAGTTATTTCATGCTGTAATTTCTTTTTAAAAGATTTAGCTCTTTTACCTCTAAGACAGCTAGAGAGGTGTTTTGGTATAGTTTGTGTGTGTTTATATGTGTACGGTAAATGGATGGAAGAGACTAATTATATATTATCATTCAATTAACTTAATAACTCTGAGTGCCACTTTACAGGTAAGTACCCTAGATCCAGAAAGACAGGAGTCAAAATCTGAACTCCAAAACCCAAGATCTTTCCACCATTCCATTCTCCCTTTCAGAACTACTTCAGTTCTGACACTAATCACGATCGCGGGTCCCAGTTTTTTATATGTATGCTGAAAAGGTTGGGTATTTAAGTACCTACTAGCACTAAAATTCCCAGTCTGTATTTCTGAACCTCCATCCTCTGGACAGGAGGGGAAAAAAGCGAGCAACAGAATTCCACTCCCTTCAATCCATAAATTTCACTTACAGGATAACATGCTAGAGAAATTCCAGTACAAGTGTACAAGAAGACATGTAGAATGTTCACTGCCACACTGTAACATTAAAAACTAGAAACAACCTAAAATAGTCACTAACAGGAAAATAACTATATTAGGGTGTATCCCTACAATGGAATACAACACAGTAGTTAACATTATTTAATAACTAGTTAAAAATACTAACATGGTTAAAGCTCAGAGATACTATACTGCACTAAAGAAGCTGCAGAATGACAAGTGTGATACTGATTATATAAAGCTCAAAAACAATGCCAGTTATTATGGGCATAAACACAGTACGTAGTAACAGCACTAAAAAAACATAGAGCAATAACCATCAGATTCAGGACCGTGGGGAACTCTGGGGAGAGAGGCGAATGTAACAAGATTAGAAAGTAGGAGAATCCTTCAGATGTATTTGGACTGATTTCTTTTAAATAAAGATACGTGTCTACACACACACAATGTTATGGTTTAGGGAGATGGAGGTTGTTTACACGAGTGATGCTTATGTTATTCTTTGCACTTCCCCCATTATTTCCTAATAAGCCAAAATGTAATGAGGTACAACAAAATCTTCCGCCAAGCACTGAAACCGTTTGTGACTTATCAAAGTGTGAGCAGGAGATATAGACCCATAGGTATGTTATGGGCAGGTGGTGAGGACTGGGGAGGGCGAAAAGACCACAGCCTTTATTACAGAGAACCGGGCTGGGATAGGTCCTTCACTCCTAAAGACCTGGAGACAGCGGTCCGGAAGGGAGGAGGGGGAAGTAGGGGGATGGTATTTGCGCCAATGCAGGCAGAAGAGACCGGTTCAGACAGTACTTGGGGGGCAGGAGAGTAACGGACAGTTTCTCCCCAACGACACACTCGCCTCCCTCCCGCCGCACCCTCGTCTAGGGGCGTCCTCGGATGCGGGACAGCTGAAAGCAGATGGCGACTCCTGAAGTCCCCGATTGTGAAGGGGGTAGCCAGGTGAGCCGCTGGGTGTAGGGGAGGTACCCTTGCCTACCGGACCGGAGCAGGGAAAAAGACCACTAGGGAGACCTTGGGACCGAGCACGGAAACGAAGTCCCGGGCCGACCACCTCAGCCCACCCCTCACCACCTCACCCTCAACCGCCGCCCCCCACCACTTACGCAGACGTTTCTTTCATCGCTTCCTGCGTCTCCCTCACCGGCGAGTGTCTCTCGCTGTGGAGTCCCGTTGTTGCTCTTCCCTTCTCTCCCTCTTCACTTTCCTCTGGTCGCTTGTAACTCGCTTGCTCGCTCACTTTCTCACTCACTACGGCCGACGCATCCAACCGAGTGGTGAAAACACCACATAACCGGCTCTATTTATGACAATACAGCGCGGCCGACGCCAATATGGCGCCGCTTCCCAGCCTGCCCCTCGCCCTCGCGGCCCCGCCCCTGATGGCCTGGGCCCGCCCCTGATCCCGCCCCCTCCTTCTTTAGGTCGCGGGGGACTTATGGCCCCGCCCACAGGGGCTAGAACTCGGGCTGTAAACGCTGGTCGGAAAGTGTCTGGTCTGTTTGTCTGTGGGACTCAGTCCTGGCAAACTGATTGTAAGGTAATTTGGAATATGTTTTTCTTGTTCCTGTAATGAGAGTCTCTGCATGGTATATTTTTTAAAAGAGCAGAACTTTGCCCAGCAAATACTGTTTTAAGTGTTTTGTTATTTCATATATTTAGTCATAGTCATACGTCAGCAATCTACTCGTTGAGGAGATTCTGTCAGGAAAGGTTCACGTCCAGGAACTTGTAACTTTGCAGTTACCTCAGGGAAAAGCAAGTCTGTAAATGGAGGCTAATTGTTTACCTCAAAGTACCTCCCTCCCACCTCCATTCAGTACTTTGAGGACTTTGGCAGTTAAGTGAGGGAGGTTGACAGGAATCGCTAGCAGTTTGCAATAGGAGTTTAAATGTAAGGCAGAATCAGAATCTCACACTCCCAAATAGTGGAGATCATGTTCCATGTGAGTGTAAGGACAAAAACGGGAAAATAATGACGAATTTTGAAGTGTTGAAGTGTAGAAATAATGTGAAATACTAAATCACTACAAGAAAAAGTATGTCAAGAAGCTGCTTTTTCTTGGAATGTGACTCAGAGTCACGGTAAATAGAGAAGATTACTTATAGAATTATTTATTTATTCAAAAATATTTATTTTTTTTGAAAGCCTAATCTGTGCCAAGCATGTGTTAGCCTCCATTGATTTAATGGTGCATAAAACCAGATGTATTCTTTAACCTTATGAAGTTCAGAGTTTTGTAAGGAAACAAATATAAGTGATATCCTTCTGTTGCAGAACTAAAGCACCTACATGTTCCAGGCACACATGGTACTGAATTGCTGCTCTCAAGAGTTCACAGTCCAGAGAAGAAAAACCAGATACAGAGATCATCAGACTGCATTATGGTCTGTGATACATATGGAGTCAGGGGATTTAGGGAGACCTAAAGAGAGCTGCGTAAACTTGGGGGAAGGGATGCTTCCCAAATTAGCAAGATTTGGGAGTAGCAATTGGGTGCAGGTGATAGGGAGAAGGCAAAACCTATTCCAGGCAGCACAGAGGAGTAGCTAGCACTGGCTTCAGGGTGAAAGAGACCCAAATTTGAGTTCTAGTTTTGCTACCTTACTAGTTTTGTAACCTCAGGAAAATTAACCTTAAGAAGCTCTTTCCTCATCTGTAAAATGAAGATAGTATGATTGCATGAGAATTAAATGAGAAGAGTATGTATAAACATATGAATCTGAAGAAATATAATTTTATTTTCTAACACTTAGTTTTTTACTCTGAGTCACTCATTCTTCTGAGCTGGCAGACAAAGACAATTTGGATGTCCTGTATCTCTTCCTCCCCAGTGTTTAAGATGGTATCGAAGTATTGTTTTTAGTTGTTTTCTTCCCAATTTTCTTCTTTTTATTAATCTACCTGGGGTGGAACGCCAGTCCCCAACCCCCATTTCAGTAAGACACTTTGTTTCAAGGAACAACATGTTTTCCTTTTTCCACTGGGGGTGTTAACATTGTGGCTGTACATTTTTTTTAGCTAAAATTTTCCAATTACTAAATTAACCCATGTTTGTAAAAAAAAAAAGTGGAAATCTATACCGACCTTTTGTCATTTTATTCCTCAGGGAACCATTATTGAGAGTTGGGTATCTGTTCTTTCAGAATGTTTTCAATATACCCCAAACTGCATGCAAGCCCATACCAGAGAGTTTGTTTTTATTGTTTTTAAATTTTTTTTTTAAAAAAGAGGGTCACACTGTACATATTGTTCTGTTCCCTGTTTTTTTTTTTAACCTAAAAATCATAAACATCTTTCCATGGCAGTAAATGTTATGGACTGAATTGTGTCCTCCTAAATTTGACATATTGAAATCCTAATTTTCAGTACCTCAAAATGTGACTGTATTTGGAAACAGGGTCTTTAAAGAGATAATTTAGTTTAAATGAAGGCATTAGTGTGTCTCCTATTCCATTAAGACTGGTGTCTTTACAAGGAAACTTGGACACAAATGGGTAGAGAGGGACGATCATGTGGAGGCACAGGGAGAAGATGGCTATCTATAAGCCAAGGAGAGAGGCCTCAGAAGAAACCAGCCCTGCTGATACCTTGTTTTAATTCTAACCTCCAGAACTGTGAGAAAATAAATTTCTGTTGTTTAAGCTACCTACCCACTCTGTGGCAAACTACTTTGTTATTTTTAACAATGACATGTTATTCTTTGTCATATAATATATAACCTACAAGTTCTGTCCGGAAAAAGTCCAGCCGTTGTTAATATAATGAGAACAGTTCATGCAACATTGATGTAACCTGGCAGCCAAGAAGAGTGGACTGGAATGCACATATGCAAACAATGACAACTTCACTGTACTAGATAGTGGGGGTGGTGGACACCATTGAGTGAGCATGTGTACTGTGTGGCCATCACATTCAAAATGACTGTGCAGGTAGAGCAATGAATATGCGTCAAATTTTGTATTAAGCTTGAATATTTTTCCTCAAAAACTATTTGGATGATTCAGAAGGCTTTTCGGGATGATGCAGTGAGTACAGTGCAAGTAAAAGTGTGGCCCAAACATGTCAAAGATGATCAAGAATCTGTTGAAAGTGACCCATGTTCTGGAAGGCCTGCAACAAGCAGAACACCTGAGAATGTTGAACGTGTACAGGCTGCAATCAACAAAGATCGGTGACTAACAGGGTAAAAACTAGAAGCTGATCTGTGGATTCCAAAAACTGTGTCCAAGATTCTGATGAAAGATCTTGGCATGAAACATGTAGTGGCAAAATTTGTTCTGCTGCTTCTGCTATCCAGGCAGAAGGAACATCATGCTGCAGTTGCTAATGACTTGATTCAAACTGCTACCAATGAACCAGATTTCCTCCAGAAGGTCATAACTGGAGATTAATCATGGGTCTTTGGGTATGATCCTGAAAGGGAGGCCCAGTCATTCCAATGGAAGTTGCCCAGTTCTCCATGCCCAAACAAGGCAGGGCAAAGTCACAGCAAGATCAAGACCATGGTAACTGTGTTTTTTGACTGGGATGGTATTGTCCATCATGAGTATACCACCTCCCCACCCGGCCAAACAATTAATAAGGAGTACTACCTCAATATTTGTCAGTTGAGAGATTCAATATGACAAAAACAGCCACAGCTATGGGCAACTGGTGATTGGCAGATTCATCATGACAACATGCCCACTCATGCATCATATCTCATGCAGTTTTTTGGTGAAACATCAAATCACCCAGGTGACTCAGCCCCTCTATAGCCCAGATCTGGTGCCCTGTGACTTCTGGATATTCCCAAAACTAAAATCACCTTTGAAAGGAAGAGATTTCAGACTGTCAGTGGGATTCAGGAAAATACAACTGAGCAGCTGATGGTGATTGGAACTGTGTGAGGTCCCAAGGTACCTTCTTTGAAGGGGAGTGAGTCATTGTCCTATGTACAATGTTTCTTGTATCTTATATTTTCAATAAATGTGTTTTTCATATTACAATGCTGGATACTTTCTGACAGACCTGGTACTGTCAAAATATATTTAACCATTTCCGTGTTATCTCAGATTTGTTTATATTATAAATAATGCTATAATAAACATCTTTATGGATACATCCTCTATACTTGGTATCACTAGTCATTGAATAGATTCTTAATGATGGGACTTTTATGTCAAAGGGTATGTATGTTTTGAAATAAAATTTAGCCCTGACTAGTGTGGCTCTGTGTTGGGTGATGTCCTGCAAAGCCAAAGTTCACCGGTTTGATTCCTGTTCAGGGCACATGCCCGGGTTGTGATTTCAGTCCCTGGTCGGGGTGTATATGAGAGGCAATGATAGCTGTTCTCTCCCTCTCTTTTTCCCTCCCTTCTCTTCTCTCTAAAAATAAATAAATAAAATCTTTGAAAAAATAAACTAAACAAAGTTTATATATTCCAAATTGTCCTCTGTGAAGATTATACCAATGTACAGTTCAACCAACAATATGAATGGAATGGCCTGTTTCCTCAAACCCTCACAAATGCTAGGTATTACAGATACTTTTTATAATTATTGTGAAAATTATAAATGTACAGAAAAGTAGAGAGAATAGTATAATAAACACCCTATACCTATGACTTAGATTTAATGATTGGCATTTTTTTCATGTTTCACCTATATTTTGTTAAAGTCTTTTAAAGTAAGTACAGATATCATGACATTTTACTCCTAAATATTTTGATATGCATATCTAAATAAGAACACTTTCTTACATAATTCCAATAATATCAATACACCCAAGTTACCCTCACTTGTCCCCAGATGTCTTTTGAAGCAAGTTTGTTCAGTATTAGGATACAATCAAGAACCATGACTGTGTTTGATTGTTGGGTCTCTGAAGTGTATTTTACTTTAGAGCAGACATTTGCTTTTATGTCCCCCCTCATCTCCCTCTCACACCCACCCAGCTTTTTATTTTTCCTATGACATTGACTTTCAAAGATCAGGATAGTTGTTCCTTAGAATGTCCCAATTTCTGGATTTTTGTGATTGCTTACGTTTGGTGTCATTTAACAATAAACCCCATATTTTTTTGTTATTGGACATTGGATCTAAAGGCTCGTTTGGATTCAGCTAAACAGTGCATCACACCAGAAGTTACATAATGAAGTTCTGGTAATCCCATTATTGCTGATATTAAGATTGACCACTGGGTTATGTGGTGACAGTCATCTTGGAACTAGCTAGTAACCTACATTCTGATAACTTTGGCACCAGGTGAATATCCAGCCCTCCATCAGCCTTTCACCTAAGGGTTTCAGCATTCATTGATAATTCTTGGCTTACTTAATTCCTTAATTCCTTAATTCCTTAAGGATGGCAGATTGTGATTTCCTACTTTTAGTTTACTCTGTGATGCATTTCCTACTATAAAGGAAAAGTACTCGTTTCCTTTTCAAAGTTGCAACTTGGGAGAGTTAAAATGTTAGAGCAAGTAATTCAAGGAAAAATCATCTTTAAAATTATTATTTTAGCTTTATAAAATTTCCTGGGCTGTTTACTTGTCTGTGGGACAAGGAGGACCATTTCCCTCTTGCTCACCAGTTCATGCTCAGAACTTAGCTCAAGTGTTCAATAAATGTTGGTTGAATGAATTTACTTCACATATTATTCCCTCATATATTCCTTCATCTCATATCTCTTCCTCCTTTTCCTTAATTGCTTGGCTATTTCCATTTTGCCTTTTCCCTCTGACTTACTATTTGGATGTGTCTGAATGTTATACAACTACTCCACTGAAACTCTTTCTTTTTTTTTTTTAAGATTTTTATTTTTAGACACAGGGAAAAGTAGGAAAAGAGAACAACAACAATATGTTGCTGCCTCTCATGCACGCCCCCTACTGGGCACCTGGCCACAAACTGGGCATGTGCCCTGACTGAGAATTGAACCCATCACCCTTTGGTTCGCAGGCCAGCACTCAATCCATTAAGCCACTCTTTCATCTCTGAACAACCTTTCATCTACTCAAAACTTTTCCTTTAACTGGCAGGTTGTTGTAGCATGGTATTATTCTCATTGGTCATTAGCTAGTTATGACTAACACTTATTAATGATTAGAAAAGTATGATGCTTTGGGTAGGATTGTCCAAAAATGACCTTGGGAGCTAACCCTGGGGTTGCCAACACATAGTGCCAGGAGAGGCTAGGGTCTCTGCTTCTGCCAGCAGGAGAGGTTGTGCTCAAACTTAGCTTCCCAGAATGGCCCCTAGCAAAAGGGGCTGCAACTTCCTAAGGGCCCCTGGGACCCTAGGTGTTTGGCAGCTGGTACCTAAACTCAGTCACCCTGGCTCTAAATAGTCTCTTTGTTCACATTCTGACAAGGTTGCTTTCTCGCAATTTTACTTTAAAAAGGTGTCTTTTCAGGGGACATCTCCTTCCACTGGAACACACATAGCACCTAACCATAGCATCACTCTCTCAGGGATGATGGGAAAATCTGAGGCCAAGCCACCTTCCCCTTGTAAGTTTCCGCATTAAAGCCTATTCCTTAACTCAAGCAGAACCAAGGCATGGAATTCATCCCAAGCCCTGTTGCACCATTGGTAGCAACTGTGCAGGGACTCCCTACCTGCTTTGAACAACATTTAGAATGGTTGAATTTGCTATCAATGATTCATGTCCAATTGTCAGAAATCAATATGGGTTCTATTATGGACTGCCTGTTTGTATGTTGCCCCACCCCACAACCCCAAACCATAAATTGGAATTCTAATCTGGAGGCAGGGCTTTGGAGAGGTAATTAGTTCATGAAGGTGGAGTCCTCATGATGGGATTAGTACTTTTGTAAGATTAGACAGGAGAGAGCTTTCTTTTCTCTTTGTTTTCTGCCTTACTGTGGAGACAAGTAGAAGACAGTGATTACAAACCAAGATAAGGACTCTCAGCTGACAACAAATCTTCTGGTACTCTGATCTTGGATTTTCTAGCCTCCAGAACTGTGAAAAATAAATTTCTATGGCTTAAACCACACAGTCTCTGATATCTTGTTATAGAAACCCAATCTGACTAAGACAGGTAGCCAGCCAAATTTTTAATAGTAGGACAGCAAATCCAGATGAAATAAAGAGGGATAAAAAGCTGGCAGTAATGACATTTCGGAAATGTACTATTTTATTACGAATTGTGGGGGAGGAGCAGACTGGAATGGGGGAGGTTGTCATAGTGAAGCCATGTGTCTAACAGTGTGGAGGGTCTCTGGGAGAAGGAGCTTACTGTTTACAGCTTTATGCTCGGATGGCTAGCTTGTGCTGCACTGAGGTCTCAGCCTGTCTCTGAGGTGTGGAAGAGGAAGGGACACCCAAGTGTTACAATTCCAAACAGGCCTCTCAACCTGTGTTTCTTTCAGCCCTCTGAAATGGAGTGGTCTCTGCCACTCCATGTTAGGGTGTCAGAGGACTCCTTCTAGCATCTCCTGCTTATTTTCATAAATTGTCTCCCCTCAGAAGAAGGATTGCCTTCTGTAGTTTGGTTTTATTTTGCTTCCCAGTTCATTCAGCATGGAATTTTAGGGCAAATTGTCAATGTTTCTAATGTGAAATTTCTATTGCTGATGCAGATATTTCATTTGTACATTTTATTGCATTTTAAAAATACATGAAATTGGTGCAAAGTAGGGATAAGGCACATGCCTATTCATTTTTCTGTATCTAGGATAATATGTAAAGTCCTGGGCAAGCTTTAAGCAACTCAAGAGCCCATTGATTAGATGAGTTTGCCCCTGAGAGCAACTCCAATTCCAAGTACATGGGTTTTTATGGTTCATGTTTGTGGGTAAGGCCCCTGCATCTCCAAGTGTTTTCTTGCATTAAAAAACCTGCTGGCTTCATTGGAAAACCCTTTGCCCTGTGCGCTGAGATGCATCAAATCAAGCAAGGTGGCAATCAACAGTTTTCCTGCGAGGCATCTTGTCTTAACTGCCTGAAGTTAGGGAACCCAGCAACCCCTCCCAACTATTTCTTCTCTACACTTTCAGAAGGGCAGAAAAAGTCTTTATGCCAGTTTAACAACTTTTTCCCAGAGCTCAGAGGATTAACATATAAACTCAGTGGATAGGGCAGGTAGGTTCCCTGCTTCCCTCCAAATTGAAGCCAAGATTAATTACGGTGTTCACCTGTTCCTGAAACAGGCTGGGTAATGGACCCTGGCTGTGTGCTCCCCGAAGCAGCACTAATCCCACAGTTCTCCGCGGACTCACTGGCTTTGATCAACTCATTCCCTCTCAGCAGGCCAACCTGGTAGCCACAGGACACAAGTGCTTAGTTTACAATCATGTTAATTTTGCTTTTTGTTTGTCTTTAGCAGTTGGAGATTAATGAGTAAAAAGGGTGTTTAAATTTTCAAACAGCCTTCTTCTAATCACTTGGCCACACTGTTGCTGACAGTTTTATTACTTTGATTTCCTGAATCAGATATACAGTTTCCTTGTCCAATATCGCTCATGGTGCAGGAAAAGACAGTCCTGCCAGGAATTGTTGCTACCACTCTGAATTCCATAAAAAGCCAGTGTGAAAATACTTAGCACCTTTGTGATGACTTTGTGGGAGTTCATTGCTGCATGTATCCATGGCATTTTTAATAAATCAAAGACATTTCCAAAGTATTTTATAAAGGGTGTTGCTATGCCCATTTTTCATTACTCAGGAATCAAATTAGCCCGTAGACAGGGTGGTGAAGAATAATCCAGAATTTGGAGTAAATTCATTAGAAGTTGAGGTCATTGCTACTCCAACTCCTAATTCTGTCTTCTGCAAATTCCATTCCATTGCATGTTTTCTTTAGTTTGTGTTTCCTGGTGTATACACAAAAAAGCAAGGCCTTGATTCCCTCTCAAAGACACTTCATATCAAAGAAATCCCCCTCAGGTTTATACATTGTAGTGGAGATTTTGTATACACAGTGCCACTGGAGGCATTGTTCCTGCCAGTGAGGGACAGAGAGAAAGCTTTGCTTTAACATAGCAATGATTTTTCTAAGGTGCAAACCTGATCACAATCTTTCTTGGCTTAACAAACTTTAAATGTTCCCCATATCCTGTGGATTATGCTCTGAACAAGGTTACAGATGCATCTTTCCACTGTGAGTTCCTTCCTTCTTTATCATTGTGCTATCAGCAGGAGGCCCTCACTAAGGAGTGGTATGAAGCATTAGGAAGCATAGAAAGAATTTCATTCTTGGCTCATTGTCATGAAGATGCATTCAGGGGTCTGTCCAGTTGTCCCAAGTGTACAGCGGCATTTCTCAGGACCTCTAACCTGTGTGACGTGTGATACCTATTTCTCCAGCCCACTGGAGTTTTTCCTCATGCTCCAAAACTCCAGGGATGATATCTGAGAGACTGGCCTTAAGAGTGAGTTTGTGGGACTCCAGTGTGTGTCTGTGCATGAAGGACAATGAGTGAAGATGAGCTATGCTACTGAGGGTAAAGATAAGAAAGGAGGTCTGGGGCCCACTGTAGACAGGTTGGAGCTGGGTATCATGGCAGACATGAATGATTGTGTAAGCTGGCGTGGGACTTCTGGGATGCTGTGGCAGGATGCATTTTCTAAATATGGCCTCACCAATATACATCCGATTCATATGTTCTCTTTACAATGTGACTTCACACTCCTCCACTGAGAGATGGGTGGAGACTTGACTGGGGGTGGTGAACTCACAATACAGTGTACAGATGATTGTTGTAGAATTATGCATCTGAAACCTGTATAATTTTGTTAACCAGTTTCATCCCAATAAATTCAATTAAAAAAAAGTGAGATGGGATTATATTCCCAGCCCTTGAAACTGAGTGGGCTTTTGTAACTGCTTCAAC
The DNA here is from genome assembly GCA_004024845.1 of Tonatia bakeri. Taxonomy (NCBI): domain Eukaryota; kingdom Metazoa; phylum Chordata; class Mammalia; order Chiroptera; family Phyllostomidae; genus Tonatia; species Tonatia bakeri. The sequence continues at coordinate 328,284 of PVIA01000777.1, forward strand.
CAATAATATGGTGAAATGATTCTGTGTAACTTGTAAGGCTAGGTCATAAAAGTCAACACAGCTTCTTCCGGCTTCTCTCTCAGGACACATGCCTTTGGAGCTCTGAACTGCTGTAGAAGTCCTGCTATCCTGAAGGTGCCATGCTAGAGAGACCACACAGATTTAGGGGGCTATGTTTGTGGAACATCCACAAGCTGTTATATAACCAGCTGTTGGAATCTCTCCAGCCTAGGCCCCCTGAGATGTCAGTAAGAAAACCTTTGAAATAACTGTAACTCCAATCAACCTGACTTGCAAACTCACAAGAGACCTTGAGCAAAAGTGCCCAGCTGAGTTGCTCTGGAATTCTTGATGGATAGATAACATAACAGATAAAAATATTGTTGTTCTAGGTCATTAAGATTTGGTGATTCATTACATAACCAGTGTCTGGAAAAAGGAACCTGAATGTTTGGGTTTTTAAGAAAAAAATTGAGGTAACTATAATTTGTTTTAAAAATAAGTACCTAGCAAAGACCATAGTATGACTAGCTTAGGTTTAAAAAATTAATCAATGTAATTAGCTATATTTACAGAATAGAGGGAAAATATTATCAATTTAATAGAGAAAAAAGTATTTGGCAAAATACTATATATATTTATGATTGAAAAAAATTCTGATTCCAATAGCTAGAAAGGATCTTCCCTAACCTGAGCTATAGCAAATATGTTAAATAATAAAATATAAAAACCTTTCCCCTGAAGTTGGGAACAAGACAAAGATCCCCACTATCATCATTTTTATTTAATATTGTTCTAGCCAGTACCAAAGGCAAAAAACAAAGTAAAATGTGTAAGGCTTACGACAAAATGAAAAAAATGGTCATTATATGGAACTGACATACTTGTATATATAAAAAATCATAAATAATCTACTGATAAGTTATTGAATGAAAAGAATTTTTAAAGGGTTAAAGTATTAAAAATTATGAAGTTAGAATCCAGCAAGATTTCTGGATACAAGGTAACAATATACTTGTTTATAATCAACTGAATTTCTGTATACCATCAACAGTCAGAAAGTGACATTTAAAAAATACTATTAAAATAGCATCAAAAAAACCCCAAACACATCAAATGGGGAAAATAGGTAACTTTATAGTTGATAAACCTGGCAGATACTGCCTTAACCAAGTGAGCAAAGCTAACATTAACAGCAAAGGAAACAAAGGACATTATATGTCCTTTGATACAGTGCACCAAGAAAGAGACAATGTCACTTCTATGGTTTTTTCTGTTCAAAATGCATAACCTAATATAATCATGAAGAAATATCAAACTTAAACCAAGGAATACACACTATATAGTAAATGTAAGCTATTTAAAAATGGGCAAAAGATATGAAGAAATTTTATGACTACTAACATATGAAAAAGTATTCAAACTCATTAGTAGTCAAGGAAATTGAAATGAAAACAACAATAAAATTCATTATGTACTCCTACAAGAATGACTAAAATTACCAAGACTGACAATACCAATTACTGGTGAGGATATGGAGCTAGTGAGAATTCTCATACATTGATAGTAGGGATGTAAACTGGTACGACTACATTGAAAAAAATATATGCCCTGCAGAAATGTACACACATATATGTCAAAAGACATGTACAGAAATATTATTTATATTAGTCCCAAACTAGATATAACCCAAAAGTAGAATGGATAAATCAGCTGTGGCATATTCATACAACTGAACACTATTGGCAATAAAAATGAGTGAACTGAACTACAGTATATTCAACCATATGAATGAATTTCTCAGACATAGTGTTGAGCAAGATACAAAAGAACATGTGATATAATTCCACTTATGTACAGTTCAAAAACAGGCAAAACCAATCCTTTAAGAAATTTTATTTTTTACTGAATTATAGCAAGTAGAGAAAATGCACAGATCTTAAAAGTACAAGATGATATTTAAATACATAAATTATCATGATAAACCATCATTGAGATCAAGATGTGGAACATTTTGAATACCCTAGCAGATGTGTCCCATCCCAGATGATAACTCCCAATGTTAACCATTACTCTGACCTATTTTTACCCTGAAGTAGTTTTTTTCATGCATTACTATTTCTTGGCCTGATTGTTGGCTACATGGCTGCAGTCACTTTTTATCCATCCGTACACTTAGGGCTTGTGTACTTTTCTGTATGTTATACTTCAATAAATTAAAAAAAAAATGATTCTGCCCTGGCTGGCGTAGCTCAGTGGATTGAGCGCGGGCTGCGAACCAAAGCATTGCAGGTTCGATTCCCAGTCAGGGCACATGCCTGGGTTGCAGGCCACGGTCCCCAGCAACCGCACATTGATGTTTCTCTCTCTCTCTTTCTCCCTCCCTTCCCTCTCTAAAAATAAATAAATAAAATATTTTTAAAAAAATAAAAAAAAAATGATTCTATGACCTATGGCTCCTGAAACCCTATCCAGGGACTGCAGAATTTTTCTCAGGCATGTTCTAAGCATTAGCTTCTTCCATATCTGATACTATAGGCATAGTTCATGATTTTATGGATATTATTTTATGAGTCTGTCTGTTTAAACTAAAGACTCACATTAAAATAGAAAGGGGGAATAAGATTAAAAAATTACCGTACTATAAAAGTAATTGTTTCTCTGTGAGGGGAGGTGATGAATAATACATGATCTATTTTTTTCCTCCTTCAGTTTCCCTGGACTTCTAAAGAACAATGTAAAAGACACTCTGGCCCTAGCTGGTATAGCTCAGTGGATTGAGTGGCGGCCTATGAACTGAAGGGTCGCTGGATCAATTCCCAGTCAGGGCATGTGCCTGGGTTGCAGGCCAGGTCCCCACTGGGGGGTGCATGGGAGGCAACCACACATGGATGTTTCTCTCCCTCCCTTTCCTCTCTCTAAAAATAAATAAATAAAATCTAAAACGATATTAAAACTAAAAAAAAAGACACTCTGAAGTGTTGGGGTCAGGGGGGTTTAACAATGAGCAAACAAAAGCATCTTATTTGTAACTAGTGTCTACCTGAACGCTCTACCTCCCTGTAAGCCCCCATTTAAAGTAGGGTATGGCCCCAAGGCTGGTCTTCAACATTAAAGTCTGATACTAACACCCCAATGTAGAATTCCTTATTATGTCCAGGGTATTACTGTTATAAGTTCATTAATTTTATTCTGGAGCTATGTATATTTCTGTCTGCTGCTTTCTGAGAAAATTTACAGGAGAAGTGGATACCAATAATTATTGAAACCATGGAGTGTTATGAAGGAATTCACTTTTTGTTGTTTTACCTCCTCCTCCACCCACCTCATGTTGTACAACACTCCTATTGAGATAATGCCAAGCTGTTATGGCTAACGTTAAAGAATCGTGTTTTTAATCTAAGTTAGTTAATTTAATCTCCATTTCATAAAGCTGCTTCAAAATGAATTGATGGCTTTAAAAAATAATCATTTATGAAACAATTAGTTTGAGACACCGTGTTTGTACTATTAGGTGAACATCAGTAGAATTTTATGTTTGAAAAATTAGAAGCAGTTAATTGCATTCAAGTTATGGCTCTCTCTTGAGGAAAGTACTTTGCAGACTAGAATTATTAGTCCCACTTTGAAAATGAAAAAGCAAGCATTGAAGAAATTAAGTGCTCTGTGTAACATTAGACCTAGGAATGAGACTCAGGATTTCTGGTTTTTATTTTTGTACCAAACCATTTGACCACAGGCAACTTTTAGAATTTAGCCAAGAATAAAGGGTTGTCAAGATAACCTTAATAAATTAATGTGCAATAGTAAAAGGAAATCTTTAATCTATACAGTCCTCTTTCACATTAACTTTATGACATCATACTTAAGAAGGATACTGTAAGAAGACTATGAAACCTTACCTGGATATTGTGGTCCTTGATATAGAAGTAAAATTTTTTTTAAAGATTTTATTTATCTATTTTTAGAGAGGGAAAGGGAGGGAGAAAGAGAGGGAGAGAAACATCAATGTGTGGTTGCCTCTCATGAGGCCCCCACCAGGGACCTGGCCTGCAGCCCAGGCATGTGCCCTAGACTGGGAATCGAACCAGCGACTCTGGTTTGCAGGCCCGTGCTCAATCCACTGAGCTACACCAGCCAGGGCAGGAGTAAAATTTTGAAGTGGCAAAGTTGACATTATGCTGTGATTTATCATTTGCAAGATGTAACGAACATCCAAGTAAGTATGTTTTCTTGAAAGTCTCATGGCCAAAATGGGATTAAATAATTAAAACTTTAACGCATGGGAGAACATATTTGCCAATGATATATTGGACAAAGGTTTAATCTCCAAATATATAAAGAACTCATATAACTCAACACCAGGAAGACAAATAACCCAATTAAAAATGGGTAAAGGACCTGAACAGATACTTCTTCAAGGAGGGCATATAGATGGCCCGTAGACTCATGAAAAAATGCTCAATGTCCCTAGTCATCAGAGAGATGTAAATTAAAATCACAGATATCACCTCGCACCTGTCAAAATGGCTATCATCAATAAGTCAGCAAACAAGTGCTGGCAAGAATGTGGAGAAAAGGGAACACTAGTACACTGTTCGTGGGAATGCAGACTGGTGCAGCCACTGTGGAAAACAGTATGGAATTTCCTCAAAAAACTAAAAATGAATCTGCCTTTTGACCCAGCAATTCCACTGCTGGGAATATGCCCTAAGAATCCCAACACATAAGTTCAAAAGAATATATGCACCCACATGTTCATAGCAGTGCTATTTACAATAGCCAAGATTTGGAAACAGCCTAAGTATGCGTCAGTAGATCAGTGGAGAAAAAAACTGTGGTACATCTACACAATGAAATACAAAGCAGAAAGAAGGAAGGAATTCTTACCTTTTGTGACAACATGGATGGAAATGGAGACTATTAAGCTAAGTGAAATAAGCCAGTCAGAGAAAGACAAATATCATATGATCTAAATTATAAGAGGAATCTAATGAACAAAATAAGCTAATGAGCAAAATAGAATCAGAGGCACAGAAACATGGAACAGATTGACAGCTGTAAGGGTTGGGGAAGTGGGGACTGATTGAAAGAAGGTGAAGGAATTAGTTAAAGAACATATGTGAAGGGCCCATGGACATGGACAATGGTGAAGGGACTGATTAGGGAAGTGGGTGGCAGGCTGGGTGGAGCGGGGGCAAAGGGGGAAAAAGTGGGACAACTGTAATGGCATAAACAATAAAATAAAACAAACTTAAATACAGTTCTTATCGATTACCATGTGTTATAAATACAAGATAGTACACCAAATACTTCTTCAAATATGAGAATTATTATATAATACAATGCTTTTTATTCTGCATTATATTCAATAAATTTTATAAACATGGTGGCTCACAAAGAATATAAAATTCTTCATGAATTTATGCAGCTTCTGCACTCTAAATCTTCATATTAGTATAAATTTATTTTTCTGTTTATTTAACAATTTAAAAGTTTTAAAATGATTTTACATATAAAATTGTTAGCTTCACAGTTATTGATTATTTTTAGCATTTTATTCTTGCAATAATGAATATACATTTATACATCTTTCATCCAACAGGTAGAATTTTCAGTAATAAAACACATAAGGAAAATTTAATCAAAATTACATCTAGAATGTTCACTCATTTCATTTTATTATTTTTACTTTTATTAGCATTTATTTTATGCTAGTAACTTTTTGTTCAGTTTTTTTTCCTGGAATATCTTTTTCTTCTGTGCAACCTCCTCTTCTGTTTTACGAACAATCTGCTTTTTTCCTATTGGATCCTCTCAGTGTGTCAGGCAGAGCTCATGGTATAGATTAATGCATCCATGAGCTCTGTAAGTTCTGTACCACATCTTGGGAGCTTTGTTCACCTGGATGTGCTCAATAACCAGAGAATCTACATCTAAACTCAAGTTCTACATTACTCTCTGCATTTTTAAGCACGTGCAGCAAAAATTCAGCACTCTTTTTGGGCCACCAACCCTGTGTCCAGCCCCACTGTTTGGCCTGGGTACACCTGCTAATGCCACCTTTGTGATAACAGAACGGCACACATTGTTTCTATAAAGTGACATCCTTTATGTACTTGGTGGCTTTTTGGATATGCATACCCTTGATGGCCTGGGCAGTTTCACAAGTGTTCTTAAGTAAACACAAAGATTTGAACCTCTTGATTTGTGGGGTTTTCTGGGTCAAGTGATTAGCAAACCATTGTCAGAGGTAACCTCTGACTGCTTATGGGAAGAGAATGCTCCCTCATTTTAGACGTATTCTGATACTAACAGTGAAACCAAATCTGTGACTTGTTTTATATAATTGTTGCTGTTACAGTGACTAGACAGGATGGTGATTTATGCTTTTACAAGATCACTGATTACATAGGTTCAGGGACGTCATCAATGATATGAAAGTGGGCACTTGGTCAGAGCCAAAGTTAATTGGCAGATTCTGATTGAATTCTGAGGTTGAACTGAAATTTCAGGATATGCATAATACTTTTGTTTATTACATAACATGTCCTATGACACTAATATAGTGTGTACATTATAAACCACACACAAAAATAAAATAATTAAATAAGATAAAAGTTCTAACATTTTCTTCCTGTATCCTAGTGAATGTTCTCCTGCACATCTGGGGGTGTGTGGACTTTCCTATTGGGGACCACTGACCTATAAGATAAAATTCAAGCTCCTTAATGTGATGTAATAGAGCTCTTCAAGAGCAGGTGTGATGTAATAGAGCTCTTCAAGAGCTGATTTTGTTTTGTTTTGTTTTGTTTTTCAGCATCCAAAAGGCAGAATCTGAGGATAGTTTTTATAGCCATGAGTGGCCCCTTGGTCTCTTGCATGTTGGAACTTCTGGCCCTTGGATCGTACGTAGGGTTTGATGTGGCTGTGAGGGGTTTCTGAGGCCTGCCCACGTACCTATACACCTTTTAGCCCTTTTGAGGACCAGAAAACAAGATGGTGCCACAGCCCTTGGAGGTCCAGGGCCAGCTGGTCAAAGGCAAGGATCTTACCTTGGACCTTGCGGATGTGGCTCCCAGTGGGGCTGCTCACCCGAAGTGTACACATCTTCAGTTTGGACATTTCCTGCACACACACATCATCAGCTGTAGTAGTCCCTACAGCCATTGTGGTTTAACCCTCTTGGCCAGGAAGCTTCATCTGCTGAGTCACCTGGGACAGGGACAGAGGCGACTGGTTGTTGGGACTCATGAAAAACCTCTTCAGCACTACTTGTTTGAAGGTTGGTTCTTCTGGTCAGAAACCTGTACAGCATGACTGACAGCCTGAGGTAGACATCCTGGCTCTCAGGCTCCTTGCGGAAGCTTTCGTCTTTGTTGTGGTGGACATTGGCTCCCACGATGGTACCTCTGGTCACTGTTTTACCTGTCCGTTCTGCCTGTCTTCAGCTTTGTGCTCCAGCAACATGGAATGGCTTGTAGTCTGCTACATATCCTACTATTTTTTGCCTTTGCTGAGGCTGTACCAGGTGCCTGGCATGCTCTTTTCTTTCTTTGCTTGGCTACCTCCATTCATCCTTTTGTTTCATCTCACACATCACATTCTCCAGGCTGTTCCTGAAAGTCCTTTTTTCCTCCTTTGAGGCTGTTAGGTATCCTCTTCCTGGCTGCCAAATTCCTAATGTGTAGTTCTATTCTTATACTTATTAATTGTACTTTAATTGTCAGGGGTGACCCTGAACTGATTTAGCTTATGTTTCTGCCACCTTGGAGGATTGGGGCTGAAACAGAAATTAAGTTGGGATATAGAAAAGTAGAAGAAGTTGTATTTTCTTTACACTTGAGAATTTTCAGACTGACATTTGAACTTACTACCCTTACTGACCCTGGCCCTTGGTACAAGGAATTATACTTTACCCAGGGGTTAGGTTCAAAGGTAAAAAACATAAATTTGTCAGATACAGTGCTGGGAAATCGAAGGCACTGTTCAGTGGACATATTTCAAGAGCTTTTAATAAGAGAATGTATAGGAAAAACTCACTGTGTTTTCCTTCACTTTCACACATAACCAGTTTGTGGGCTGCTTCTCCACTCTGACCAAATTCTCTGACACCAGCTGGATGTCCTACAGTTCAATCCAGTTTTGAAACTAACCGGAGTTAGCACAGACACCACAGGTTAAGAACTCAGATCCACAAGACCCCCACTTCAGATGCCAGTCAAAAGGAGTTACCGTATTTTTCAGACTGTAAGATGCACTCCTCCCAGCCCCCGCAAACTTGGGAGGAAGAATGGTTGTTAATGCTGCAGTCGAGTTCTGTTTACATTTACATTAGTGAAATATTATGTTATTTATGTTATTAAATATTTTACCACATTTTTTGCTTCAAAATTTTTTTCCCTAGTTTCCTCCTCTAAAACCTAGGTGCATCTTATGGTCTGAAAAATACGGTAGTTCCCAGGATACCCACAACTTTTGTCTGACTTGGCTACAAATTGGAGGTTCCCACATCCCCATACTCAAAATCAATAATTTGCTAGAGCAGCTCCTAGAACCCAGGAAAGCAGTTCTTGCAGATTTATTACAAAGAATATATTAAAGGCTATAAGTGAACAGCCAGATGAAGTGATACCCAGTGTGAGGTCTGGAAGGGTCCTGGGCACAGGAACTCCCCCTAAGGAGCTGGGAGGCATCGCCCTCCTGGCATGTGGCTGTGTTCACCAGCCCAGAACCCCATACTTCAGGGATTTTTATGGAGGCTTCATCACATAGCCACAATGGATTATTAACTCCACCCCCACCCCTTTCCTTTCTCCAGAGAATGGGAGTGGGCTGAAATTTCTAAGCTTCTAATCAAGGCTTGGTCTTTCTGGTTGACCAGCCTCCATCTAGGAGCCCACCAAGAGTTGCTTCATTAGAGCAAAAAACATTCTGATCCCTTAGGAAATTCCAAGGAATTTAGGAGCTCTGTGTCAGACACTCACCATGCAGAGAATTAGAAAGGTCTTAGGAGTTATGGATCAGGAATGGGTGGTGGGTGCTGGGTGGGTGGGGGGCAGGTCAAAGACTAAATATTAGAACAAAAAGATTTTCCTAGCAGCCCTATTTATAAGGGTTTTAAGAGGTCTGTGTCAGGAACTGAGGATAGAGACCAATACATATATTTTTTACTATTTTACAGAGATGATTTACAAAGGTGTCTACTGTGTATAGGTAAACCACGAGGGACTGTGCAGTACCCAGGGCTTGTAATAGCAGGTTCTGTTTCTACTTCTGGGCTTGCAGCGGCCATGGGAGGGAGTGGTTACGGGAACCCACGGACAGAGAAAGCTGTATGGACTAGGTCACTGACCAAAGCAGAGACTTTTGAGCTGACTCCACTGGGAAGTAAACACCCTGACTTTTCTCTCCTGCCCCTTGGCTGAACCCAGCTGGAAGCCAGCAAGCAAAGCAGCCTGTCTATGTAGTCTCTGACACAGCACATGGTGGGGAGAGTGGAGAAAAGATAAGGAGGGAGAACAGAAGACATCCGGCACAGCAGAATAACCCAAAGTATCTTTGAAATTCCCTAAAACCCGCCTCCACCCTGTCTCCACTTAGTTTTGAGGTTGCACATGTGAGACTTTTAAATAAGTGGCTTATCATAAGGTGATGGCAAATGCTAAAATCTTTCTTTTATTTCTTTTTCTCTGAGACTCTTTCTCAGCCGATCAACCATGGTTATTTGGTTAAAGTGATGGGGGATTTTATAATGTAGAAGATTAGCAAAATATCAGTTGCCTCAGGGGGGCCAGGCAGGTGCTGATAAACCAAAAAAAGCAAAAAAAAAAATCCCAAAACAAAACAAAACCCCCAAACCATCAATGGATGCAGTTGCAGGCAGTAAGTGGGTGATCTCTGGCTCACTCTCTAAGTGACTCTCCTTTGTATCAGCCTTTAGTTAATAGTGATGAGCAACCACAGTGTGGGCTAATCATTTCTGGATACAGAGTGGCATTTATAGAAAGCAGTCTTTTCCATGTCCTTCAGAAAGACTGATCCCCCCAATAACCATGGGCAGAAGCATGGAGTACTTCTGGAAGTCTACTCTGTACAAACACTCTTCTAAGCGCTCCACTTGAATTAGTACCTTTAATCCTTTCCAAGTCCCTACAAGATAAGGCATCATTATGCTCACTACTTCAAAGGCAAGGAAACAGGCTCAGAGAGTTGCTACTTCTGTTTAGCCATGCATTGCAGGCAGGACCGTGTCGCTGGTGAGAGCCAAGGGGATTCTTTAGTTAATTTTTGGAAAATTAATTTGAGTCTAACTTGGTTTAAAAAATGATTTGAGGTGTCTGGGACATTTTAACTTTTGAAATATAAATTATAACCTTAAGGAAATGGACAATCTTGGAAAAAATAAAGTTTACCTTTGCAGGGGTAGTATTTTGAGCCGCCACAATCATGGCTGCATTAACGTGCTCAGGCAGGAAATCAAGGCAGCCTTCCCTTCACTTGTCTGGACACTTGTTTTGGTGTCTTGGAGCCTGTAGGTTTCCTGGTGCTACGTGCGCACCCTGCATTCTAGGCATATACCATTGGAATAAACAGTGGGGACGGGTGAGTTTTGTAGAAAGTTTTCCCTCCTTGGTTTCCTTAACACACCATCTGCCAGCATCTCAGTATTGGACAATTTACAAGTGTTCAAGCTCAAGAATGGATATTTGGTTGTGTTCAAGATATATTGACATAAGACAAAACATTATTTGAAAACTTCTAACACTATGCTGAATAAGAGTGGTAAGAAAGGATATCTTGCCTTCTTTCTAGTGGGAAAGCATTCATTTTTTTTCATCATAAACAGTAGTGTTAGCTGTATGGTTTTTGTAAATAGTTTTCATAAAGTTGAGGAAACTCCCTTCCATCCCTATTTTTATTATAAATGGGTGTTGAATTTTGCTAAATGGTTTTCTGCATCAGTTAATATGATCATGTAGTTTTTATTTTCCAGCTTGTTGATATAATAGATTCCAATGAGTGTTTAAAAAATGAATAAGCCTTGCATACCTGGAATAAATTCCGCTTGGTCATGGCGTATAATTCTTTTTGTACATTGCTGGCTTGGATTTGTTTATATTTTGTTAAGAATTTTTGCTTCTAAGTTCATGAGAGATATTGGTCTGTGGTTTTGATTTTTGCACTAGCTTTGGTTTTGGTATCAGGATCACACTAATCCCATAAAGTGAATTAGGAAACGTTCTCATCCATTTTCTGGAAGAGACTGTGCAGAGTTGATGTTAACTCTTCTTTGTTTGGCAGAATTCTTTGGTAAATCATCTGGGTCTGAAGATTTCTTTTTTGTGAGTTATAAGGTTATGAATTCAATTCTCTCCATCATTATAAGGCTATTCAAATGATCTATTTCATATTGAGTGGGTTGTGGTAGCTTGTGTTTTTTCAAGACTTCATTCTTTTTATATATATTTAGGTATATAGAGTTTAAAATAATTATCCTTTAGATGTCTGTCAGGGTCTGTGGTGATATTTTATTTCATTATTTATTTATTTAATTAACAGCTTTACTGAGGTATAATTTATATATAAAACTGCACATATTTAATATATACAATTTGATGAGTTTAGGTTTATGCAATTATGAAATATAAACATACCTATCACCTCTAAAAGTTTCTCCATGCCCTCATCCCTCTTTTTTGGTGAGAAGAACACTAAATATGAGATCTACCCTCTTAACCAGTTTTTAAAGTGTATAATATGATATTGTTAACTCTGAGTGCTATATTATACAGCAGATCTCTAGAGCTTATTCATCTTGCATAACAAACTTTTTACCCACTGAACAATTCTTCATTTTCCTTTCCTCTTAGCCCCTGGCAACCAACGTTACACCTTCTGTTTCTATGAGTTTGACTATTTCAAATACCTCTTATCAGTGGATTAGTGTAGTATTTGTATCTGTCCTTCTGTAACTGGTTTATTTTACTTAGCACAGTGTTCTCCAGATTCATCTATGTCATTGCATATGGCAAAGTTTCCTTTTTTAAGGCTGAATAATATTCCATTATATGTATACACAACATTTTCTTTATCCATTCATCTGTCAATAGACAGTTAGGTTGTCTCTATTACTTAGCTATTGCAAAAAGTACTGCAGGAACATGGAAATGCAGATAGCTCTTCGAGATTCTGATTTTAGTTCTTTTAGATATATACCCAGAAGTGTTATTGCTAGATCATATGGTAGTTCTATTTTTCTTTTTTCCAGGAATCTCCATATTGTTTTCCATAGCAGCTGCACCATTTTACATTCCCACCAAGAGTGTACAAGTGTTCCAATTTCTCCATATCCTTGCCAACACTTTTTATTTTTCATTTTTAATGATAGCCATCCAAATGGATATGAGGTGATATTTCATTGAGCCTTTCATTTGCATTTTCCTGATGATTAGTGATGTTGAGCACCTTTTCATGGGCTTGTTGACCATTTGTATAACTTTGGAGAAAATGTCTCTTCAAGTCCTTTGCATAATTTTTTAATTGAGTCCTTTAGGTATCAAGTTGTAGGAATTCCTTATGCATTTTGGATATTAAACTTTTATCAGAGATATATGGCTTAAAAAGAATTTCCATCATTTCATAGGTTGCCTTTTCATTCTCTTGATTGTATCTTTTCCTGTGCAGAAGTTTTTAATTTTGAGGTAGTTCCACTTGTCTATTTTTACTTTTGTCATCTAAGTTTTTGGTGTCATATCCAAGAAATTATTTTCAAGATCAACATCAAGAAGCTTTTCCCCTATGCGTTCTTGTAGGAATTTTATAGATTCAAGTTTTGCATTTAATCAGTTTCATTCTTGATATTGGTAACATGTGTCTTCTCTCTTATTTTTGTCATTTTTGCTAGAATATGATTTTTATTGATATTTTCAAAGAACCAACTCTTTGTTTCATTGGTTTTCTCTATTGTTTTTCTGTTTTCAAGTTCACTGATTTCTGCTGTTATCCATATTGTTTCATTTCTTCTGCTTGCCTTGGATTTATTTTGCTTTGTTTTTCCAGGTTCTTGGGGTGGGAACTTAAATCATTGATGTGAGATTTCTCTTTTCTAATATGTGTATTTAGTGCTATAAAGTTCCCTCTTGGCACTGCTATAACTGTGTTCCACAAACTTTGATATGTTGTATTTTCCATTTTCATTCAGTTCAGTGTATTTAAAAAATTTTTTGTGGATCTAAACTTATGAAAATAGCTGAGCTGGAAGTTAAATCCAGGTCTGTTGGACTCAAAAGTCTGTGTTCTTTCCTCTACAGAAGATAAGATTGCCTCGTAAAACAGCAGGAATTTCTTGAAGGCAACTTTTATAGATAAATAAAATAATCCCTTATCCTCCCTAGATCTCAGTTGGTAGGTGTATTGGTAAGGGTTCTCTAGAGAAACAGAAACAATAGGAGATACATAGATATAGAAGATGACAGATAGATGATAGTTTGTGTGTTGGAATGAGCTTATTCATTATGAAGGCTGAGAAATCCATGATCTGCTTTCTGCAATCTGGAGAACCGGGAAAGATGGTAGTGTAATTCATTCCTAGTCCAAAGGCCTGAGAACCAAGGAAGTCTTCTGTTCATACTTTTTATTATCTAGCTACCTACTCATTCTTCTATGAAAACAGAATATATCCTTATTGTCTTGTGTCCACATAGTAAATCTCTACTTTCTGAGGTAATTTTGCCAAAGTCTCAATAGTTCAGTAGTATTTCAATGTCTTCTCTGATCTTAGTGGGCCAATTATTTTCCAGAGTCTTCAAATAGCTATTGCATACATTCTGTCCAGATTTTATGTCTATATGCAAGTTCGAGAGACAGAATAAAGTATGCTTATTCTGTATTCCTCAGACTCACTTCCTCTGAGTTCCAGCGCCTAAGGCAGCAGCTTGAAAGGCACCAGGGACATATAGGGAGGAACTATATTGTCTGATGTCAGGGTGAGAGCCGGGGTTGGGGGGACAGCTTTCTGCCAGACAAAAGTGCTGGCAGAGGCCATTGTTCCTATTCTGAGGTCCCCCAAACCCCCATCACAGGCCAGGAGGCAGACACCACCCAGGTCAATGCATTTGTTTCCCTTGAGACTTTTTCTTTGACCCCTGGATTAATTTAGAATTGTGTTATTTACTTTCCATATGTTTAGAGATTTTTCTGTTATCTTTCTGTTATTGATTTTTAGTTTCCTTTGTGGTCAGATAAGACACTTAGTATGATTTCAGTTATTTTATGTTTGTTGAGGTTTGTTTTATGGCTTAGGGTATGGATGATCTTTGTGTTCTGTGGGCATTTGAATAGAATGTGTATTCTGTTGTTGGGTGGAGTGTTCTATGCATATTGATTAGATCCTTGGTTGGTTGATGATGATGTTGAATTTTCTATATATCCTTATTTTCTGTCTAGTTGTTCTATTTACTGTTGATATACCATTTTATTTTATGTTTGTTCTTTGTGTTTGTTTTTCTGTTTATTTTCCCCTGCCTTCCATGGGTTACTTGAACATATTTTTAAGATTCCATTTTGATTTTATATAGTATTTTTTTAGTATATCTCTTTGTATAGTTTTAAAAAATGGTTGTTCTAGGTATTATATAATATATACATATCACAGTATACAGATATTATTTTACTAGTTTTGGTGAAGTACAGAAACAGTACCTATCTTTATGTCGTGTTACCATCCTCCATGTATAATATAATTGTCTTAAATATTTTCTCTACATACTTTTAAAATCACATCAGCATTTTAATTTTTGCTTCAACCATAAAACATAATTTTGAAAACTCAAAAGAAGGAAGTCCATTGTATTTATCCACATATTTGTGCACTGTGTTCTTTCTTCCTTCTGGATATTCCAGGCTTTCATTTTTTCATCATTTCCTTTCTGCTTGGAAACTTCATTTACCTATTCCTTTAGGAAAAGTCTGCTGCCAACAAATCTGTTAGTTTTCCTTTCTCTGAGAATGTCTTGATTTCCCCATCATTCCTGAAGGATATTTTCACTGGGTATAGGATTTTGGGTTGCCAGTGCTCTTTTTTCAGCACTTGAAAAGTATCACATCATTTTCTTCTGTCTTCTGTTGGTACTAATGATAAGTCCACTGTCATTCTGGTTGTTTTCCCTCTATCGGTAAGTGTCATTTTTCTCTGGCTGCTCCAAGGATATTTTTGCTATTAGTTTTCAGAACTTTAATTATGACATGTCTTAGCAGAGATTGTTTTGGGTTTATCCTATTTGGGGTTTGCTCAGCTTCTTTTCAAAGAATCAACTTCTGGTTTATTGATCTTCATGTCATTTTTTCCCCTGTATTTGTTCAATTTCTTTTTTTTTACCCATATTGTCTATGTTCTTTGGGCTAATTCTGTTGCTCTTTTCAACTTGTTGAGTATTTAGGTAATTCATTTTTAGTTTTATTTTCCAATATAAGCATTTAAGACTACAAATTTCCTTTAAGAATCACTTTTGCTGCATTTCAGTTTTGTTATGTTATAGTTTTATTATTATTCCACTTCTAAGTATGTTTTTCATTTCTGTTATAATTTCTCCTTTGACCAATGGGTTGTTTACAAATGTTCTAAAATTTCCAGATGTTTGGAAACATGTTTTTTTTTTTTTTTGTAATTGAGATTTAATTTAACTACATTGTGAGCAGAGATTGTGGTCTGTATTATTGTTACCTATTCTTCTGAATTTGTTGAGACTTGCAGTTCAGCAGTTCTCAAAAAATGTACTCTTTAGGTCCCTGGGGATTCCCAAGGGCCTTTTAGGAGATCTCTGAACTTGAAACTGTTTTCATAATGACAATGGGACATTATTTGCCTTTTCACTGTGTTCCTATTTGTAGTGGTGGTGGGTAAAACTGCTGGTGTCCTTGCATGAGTCCAGGCAGTGCAGTCAAACTGTATTATTTGTGTAAAGGTTGGGGGAGGGAACAGTGGACCAGTGAGTCAAAGGAGAGAAAACACAGGGACTTTCCATCTGCAGCAATGGCCAAGGATGAGAAGGGTGTGAGCCATGCTGGGATTGGCTAGCTGCAAGTTTCCAAATAACATTCTAAATAATGAAGGTCAGACTGGGGCCTGAGATAGTCAGTCTCTTAATACTTTAGGCAAGGAGGAGGACAAGGAGAGGCAATTACATATACATCAGTAAGAAAGATAACTTTCTCAAGAAGAGTGGTGCCCAGCCATAGAATAGTCTGTCCCATGGGGTAGTGAATTCTCCATTGTAATTTTTGATTTGTTTAAAAGTAAATTGGATGACATTTTTTTCAGGGAAACTGAGGGGAGGATCGAGTTGCCAGGCTTCTAAAATTCTAACAGAAAAATCTTAGAATGTGGGAGTATAGTATTTGGCTATGTCTCCCTCTAGTGGTCATTATGCAGAATTAACAAAAATGAATTAAAGATCTCATATCCCTAAAGCTAGGGTTTGTGACTTTCAGAGTATCTAAATTCCATTTTACAGTAAATTCTGCATGACATCCATAGAGGCATATAGACATTTATTGTTTGAATTACATTGATGGTATTTCTAAGTCTGAAGTGACTGCATTAGAAAGACACTATTGGGTAGTAGACTTCTGTGCGAGACACATAAGGTTTTGGGTGGAGCATAAGACAAATTAGATTCCTGCCCTCATGGGGCTTATATTCTAGTGTAGGGAAACAGACCATGAATAATAAAAAAATAAGGAAGTTTCAGCCTCTAATTAAAGCTATGTAGGAGACAAACAGAGTGTTGAGACAGAGACTAAGGAGGATGAACTGCTTTGGATAGGGTGTTCAGGGAAGATGATTTGAAGATGTGATAGTTAAGATGGGAAGAGGCAGAGAAATATTCTGAGCAGGGAAAACAGCAAGTGAAAAGGCCTGGTTATGGGAGAGATTTGGCCTGCTGTAGTCGTTAACAGAAGATTGGCACAACTAGAACAAAATTAGCAAGTGGCATAAAGCGTGAGTAGTGGTGAAGGAAATGTCAGGGGGTGTGTCACACCAGCCCTGGCAGTCTGCGGGCGGCCTCAAAAGCCATGGAAAGTTTACTAATGACAACTTTCATTCTATCTCAACAAGTTGCAGTTACTTTAAAAATTAATTTTGGTGAGATTATCTATATCTATACTTTGCTTCTAAATAAATGGAAGAAATATTTTAAAATGAGAATTTGATTTCATAATAACTGATTTGATCTGTTGCCTTATCAGACCATAGACTTTCTTGGCACTAAATATTCTTTCTCTACGGGCATTTGGTAGGGAATTAAAACAGGATATTGAATTGGAACAATAGGTTCTTTGTTGAAAAACATTTTCGCTTATATGGGATATTGTTCTCTTGAAGGAAGTGAACATCACATTCAAGGATTGCCTTCCTCCTGGGGAGAAATTGGAGAAAGCTCCCTCTTTTCGTGAATATGACTTCCATATTTGAACTGCCTCAGCCAAAAAGAAGACTTAATCAGAATTGGTCAAGCCCTAAAATGTACTAGTTCTTCTGCAGTGTGAAAATGTGAAAAACCTAACATCACTTATACTTTGTCAAAAAGTTTCAGAAATGAGTTTCAAATTTAAAGTTCAATGCAGAGTAGTCATTTTTGATCTAAATATTTCTTATTCCAGAAGAAGCATGGTGAGAAATGAGGAAGATGAATGCTAGACAAAAGCAATGCTGTAAAATTTATAAAAGGAAAATGTTCAGTGTGACTGTATGGTTGGAAGACAGCTTGTATACAGTCAGTGAGCCCACTGTGCTTTGCTGTGTTAGACCAAGGAGAGTGACTTGCTTACCTGTGCATCAGCACCCTGAGCACTAGGGTGATAACTGTCTAGCAGGACGATGGTAAACCTCACTTCATGAGATAATGCAACATAAGTGCACATTAGTTTTCCAGGCAGAAAATACAATACTATACCCTGGTCCAAAACAGGCAGCTTTAAGAATGCACTTGGCTAGAAGGAGGGAGTAAAGAGGGAGAGAAGGGGCATAAATGGATTGACTGTGTCATCAAAGGTGATGCAGCACAAGGAAAAGAACATAAGGGCTGTCTACTACCACCGCCACCCCCCCCCCCCACCAAATACTTTCCCTGCCTATAGGGAGTGGGAGCAATAGTTAACTAGGGATCTTCAAATTTAACAGGATTAAGTATTTTTATTGCAAGTTAAATCATAAGTTGCAATAAAAATTAGCATAAGCATAGCTTGGAGTATCTGAATCCTCTCTATTATATCTTTGTGAGTACTGCCACATGATTTTTAGTGCCCAAGTATGCATTTTTATATATAATCAAGATGGTGCTGAGTGATGAAATATAACTACTCTGTTAATATCTGCAAGGTTATTTTATTGTTTTTCATAAAGAAATATGATTAATACCAAGAATAAAATTTGCCTTTTGTCACTGCCTACTAACTATGTGCAGTCTGTTACTCATCAGTTCATGCCCACATTTATTCCTGGGATATGTTATGGCTGAACTGACCTGAGGTGCAAGGTGTCTGCATGTCACTTACTCTGTATGTGTACTTCTGTATTACTTTTGTATGTGCACTTACTTAGTGATGCCAAGACTCAGTCAGCCACTCAGAAGTTCTGTGCATGTCATTTGCATCCTAAACTTAGGTAATGAGTTGATGGATACCACATCAAAAACCTCTATATTCAGTCAGCAGGTTGGGATGTAATCAGCTGTGCCTACAAAATAGGTCAAATTGAAAATAAATGCTGGCTAAGGAGCAGACAGAGTTTCAAGGAAAAAATTACAATGTTCAGTTCCCAAAGCACTCTTTCTGCCTAGAGTGCTCTACACATGCCACTTTATCTGGTTTTTACTTTCATCTCCTCAAAATATCATCTCCTCAAAAGGATAAATTAAGGAACAATATCCTTTTAAAAGACAAGCAGAGCCCTGGTCAGGTAGCTTAGGTGGTTAGAGTGTTGCCCTCATATTCCAAGGTTGCAGGCTTGATCTCTGGTCAGGGCACATATAATAAGCAACCAATGAATGCATAAGTAAGTGGAGCAAGAAATTAATGTTTGTCTGTCTCTCTCCCTTCATCTGTCACTCTAAAATCAATAAATAAAAAACAAGCAGAAATGAAAACATTTTTTATAAAGAGAAATCAATAGCTGGACAAACTGTAGTTGAGAAAGAATTAGAGAATTAGTAAATTGGGAAATAATGGTGAGAAATTCACTCAGCACCCAAAGTAAAGAAAAATATAGACAATCAGTTAAAGATGTAAAGGATACATTTTGGAGGCTTTAGGTATATCTAATAAGAGTTCTATAGAAAAAAAAGGAAATTATGAATAAGCAATATTTGATGAGATAATAATTTTAAAATTTCCAAAAGTAAAGAGTGATGTATATGATTAAAGCGCATTCCAAATACCAAGCAGTATATATGCAAATAAATCCATACAGTGGGCACATTGCATTGTAGATAATGAGAAAATCTTAAAGCAGCCAGAGAGAAAGTCATCTTATCTACAAAGGAATTACAATTATTGGACAGATATCTTCTCATCAACAATAAAAATGTCAGAAGACAAAAGAGTAATATTACAAAACTATTGAGAAAATAACCATCAACCTAGACTTTCATACCCAGTTAAATTATCATTTACCCAAAAAAGAAGAGTAAAAGTTGACACAGACTCTTATTGAAGAAACTTAAGAATCTTTTTTTTAAATCAAGAGGAGAGCTTAACCGAGGGCGAAAGCATGTGGCACAAAAACAAACTGACCAAAACAGTGAGGACAGGCACAGATAAAAATACAGGGTCTAGCACAAATAACACCCCATTTTTATTACAAATTTTTTTATTAAAAAATCATAAGCATGTAATTCCATAACATAACAATATCACACTCAAGCACACCATGTGACATTTTAGGTGAAATGTTCAAATTGCTGTCCATCTCATGAGAGACATTCACACACCCTACCAACCACACTCAAGCAAGCCTTACTTCTCTTGGCCCCTGTGTATCTGGAAATGTGTTTATGTGATTGAAAAGTCCCCCATAAAATGAAATTTAGCATGTTTTAATTAAAAAGATAAAAACTGAAACTCTCCTCAATAACACTGTGGTCATTTGTGTGTATAAACATGTGTTTGTTTAGTGGGTAGGTAAATATGGTAAGTCCTTTAAAACAGTTTACCATCACCCAGCTTTAATAGTAATCAATACTTTGCCAATTTTGTGTCACGCATCACTAAAGTCCTTAACAGTTTATAAATATGGAATAATTTTTGAGTTTATTAAAACTTTATGGTTAAAATACATGTTAAACTTAAGACAGCCTAAACAAATAGATATACAATTGCAGGACATTTATAAAAGTTTATCAACTCAATAGAAGACAGGAAAGGAAGGGAAAATAGCTGATAGGAAGAATTGCAAGTAGTAAATTAAAATATAAAATGGTAGAAATAGGCCTAAATATATCATTGATAAGCAGCACATATAAACAACTTAGATACATGTTAAAAGACAAAAAGCTATAAGATTTAATTATGCTTTGTATAAGCATATTTCTGCTGGTAGTCTTGTTACATAGAAAGATTTAAATTAAAGGAACGTAAAAAGCTTAAAAAAAGCATAACGTAAAACAAAAAGACAAACAGAGCAAATTATATTAAAATTAGAAACTTGTTTTTATCAAGTAACGACATAAAGAGAATAAAAAGGCTAAGTACAAAGTAGGAGAAGCGACTTGTCACATGTATCCAGAATACATAAAGGACACCTATGAATCAACAGGGAAGAGACAACCCAATTAAAGATAGGCAAAATGCATATACAGGCATTTTAAAGAACAGGAACCAAGAATAGAAAAAACATATGAAAAGATGTTCAACCTCATTCATTACCAGGGAAATACAAAATAAAAAACAAAGATATTTTATTTCACACTTATCATACTGGCAAAAATTTAAAAGTCTGATCATTTCAAGTGGAGCAAAAGGACATGTATATTCTGATGATAGGATAAAAACTGGTACAATCTCTATGGTAAACAATTTGATATAACCTAGAAAAGTTTTCTCTTTAGAAAAATGGACTTAATTATATCAACCTCATAGAGTTGTTTTGTGGATTAAGTGACTTAACTTTTTTTAGGAAGGTATTATTATGCTTTTTTCGGGGGGAGGGGTAAGGAAATACATACAAGTGACAAAGCATGAGTGTCCAGAATGTGCAAATGTATCTTATACATAAGAAAAAGGCAAATAAGTTAGTAAAAAAGGGCAGATACACATGATGAAATGTAAATGACCAATAAACATATGGAAATATATTCAACCATTTTAATAATCAGGGAAGGACAAAACAAAACAATGCCAATGAAAACTCAGAATATATGTTGAAGTACTATTGCTGGGGCATATGAACTGATTTGACTGCTTTAGCAGCAATTGTCAATATCTAGTCAAGCTGAAAATATGTGCAACTTGTGACTCTGTAATTCCTGTGTTAACATATACCCTGGAGCAGTGGTCTTCAAACGAAGGTGTATATATATATCCTTGTGATTATATAAAGAATTTGCCAGGGTACTGGGGGACCAATAGTGAAGAGAATCTTCAACTTGCATGTGTACTTTTCCCAAGTGACTCCTGAGGCTTCTATCTCTTCTTTCATAACTGCCCTTCTTGTAAAGCATACTCCTTCTTTAATGAACTTTTTTTTAATTTAACTCTTCAGCCCCTAATAATGGTCAAAGAATGAATTGACTAAGTGAGAAACTAGTGAGAATAAAGCAATTATTCTCTAACTGAAATAATTAGTCAGAGAATAATTATTCTCTGACTAAAGAAACTAGTGAGAGAAAATGAATGCTAAAAATGGTTTTCATCTGCAACTTTTCAGTTATTCTTTATATTCATCCCAAGACGGAAAGGAAAATGCCATCCTGGAAAACGCAAGAACCTCACAGCACTGTGTATACTATTAAAAGTAAGTTGTCCCAGCAGCTAGCATCTTAGAGTATTCATTTGATAACAGGAAGTAGAACTTATTAAAACATTTTATACAGTATAATAAAATAAAGAATGACTGTATTCAGAATGTTTATAAAATAATTTTGTATAATACTTTTAACAAGTTTATTAAATGACACAATTTAAAAGAAGTCATAAAACTTATTTGCAGGTGTTATTCGGTGTAGCTTGAAAAATGTGGTAATCCCAGGATGCATTGCAATGGCCAGGGTCAGTGTTGTCAACCTGAACTGCTATGGTTGCTCAAAGGGTTTGTTTTCCTACTAAATATATAGTGTCTTATCATTATATTTGTGGAATTATTTTTGAATTTCATAATTTTAAAAACATGTATTTCTGAAAGCCAGCACTACAGTACATATAGATGCACACATTCACTGAAAGAATATCCTGGTCCTGGTTTTAGAAAGCTCCATTATTTTAGCTGCATCTTACATTTCATTTTTATAAATTAAGAAATGAGAAACAGCATATAGATTTACTTATGCTTTCAATAATTTATTAAAAATAATTATATTAGATCTACATAGTTTTGATCTTGACTACTTTCATTAATTTATCATAGAGATGTGTTAAATAATTTATTTCTGATGATAATTTATTTTCTGATATTCTTTGAAATGCATATGAACACATTTATTTTCATAAAAACACTTAAATTTCTTTTAGCTCCACCTCCTGCCTCATGGGCTGCTGTCTCTATACATTTCAAACCACATCAAATATTTGGTACAGCTAATTGTTACATAAATTTATCCACATACTTATCCTTTCTAGGGAACTTGATTCCTTCCTGCATTTCTGTGCATCCATCAGGGATTATTATTATTATTTTTAAATATATTTTATTGATTATGCTATTACAGTTGTCCTATTTCCCCCTTCACTCCCCTCCACTCTGCACACCCCCTCCCACCCACATTCCCTCCCCTTTAGTTCATGTCTATGTGTCATACTTATAAGTTCTTTAACTTCTTCATTTCCCATACTATTCTTATGCTCCCCCTGTCTATTTTCTACCTACCATCTATGCTACTTATTCTCTGTACCTTTTCCCCCTCTCTCTTCCTCCCACTCCCCTGCTGCTAACCCTCCATGTGATCTCTATTTCTGTGGTTCTGTTCCTGTTCTAGTAGTTTGCTTAGTTTGTTTTTGTTTTTGTCTTAGGTGTGGTTGTTAATAATTGTGAGTTTGCTGTCATTTTACTGTATATGTTTTTTATGTTCTTTTTCTTAGGTAAGTCCCTTTAACATTTCATGTAATAAGGGCTTGGTGAGGATGAACTTCTTTAACTTGACCTTATCTGAGAAGCACTTTATCTGCCTTTTCATTCTAAATGAAAGCTTTGCTGGATAGAGTAATCTTGGATGTAGGTCCTTGCCTTTCATGACTTGGAATATTTTCCAGCCCCTTCTTGCCTGCAAGGTCTCTTTTGAGAAATCAGCTGACAGTCTTATGGGCATTCCTTTGCAGGTAACTCTCTCCTTTTGTCTTGCTGCTTTTAAGATTCTCTCCTTATCTTTAATCTTGGCTAAGGTAATTATGATGTGCCTTGGTGTGTTCCTCCTTGGGTCCGAATTCTTTGGGACTCTCTGAGCTTCCTGGACTTCTTGGAAGTCTATTTTCTTTGCCAGAATGGGAAAGTTCTCCTTTATTATTTGTTCAAATAACTTTTCCACTTGTTGCTCTTCCTCTTCTCCTCTGGTACCCCTATAATTCAGACATTGGAATGTTTAAAGATGTATTGGAGGTTTCTAAACCTCTCCGGTTTTTGAATTATTGTTTCTTCATTCTTTTCTGATTGTATGTTTCTTTCTTCCGTCTGGTCCACTCCATTGATTTGAGTCCCAGTTTCCTTCCCATCACTATTGGTTCCCTGTGCATTTTCCTTTATTTCACTTAGTGTAGCCTTTATTTTTTCATCTAATTTGTGACCAGATTCAACCAATTCTGTGAGCATCCTGATTACCAGTGTTTTGAACTGTGCATCTGATAGGTTGGCTATCTCTTCATTGATTAGTTGTATTTTTTCTGGAGCTTTGATCTGTTCTTTCATATGAGCCATTTTTTTTTTTGTCTCGGCATACCCGTTACATAGTAAGGGGTGGAGCCTTAGGTGTTCACCAGGGCGGGGTAACCCACCTTGCTGGGTTGTGACACTAGGGGAGGGGTCTGACAGGGAACAATGGTGCTTGCTCCACTCTCTGTGGGATTTCAGTCACTTCTCCTGCTTCCCACAAGCAAAGTGGGCCATTCTGGTGCTCATTTCCATGTGGGTGGCTTGTGTATATTCTAGGACCCTGTGGGTCTCTCCAACTAACTCTCCTGTGGGGCTGGGAGTTTCTCCCACTGCTTCAACCCCCATAGGTGTTTTCAACCAGTGTTTTGAGGCTTTATTTCCCCATGCTGGGACCCTGGGTTGTGTGGTCTGTCTCGCTCCCCAGTTTCACTTGGTTTATCTGTGTGTGAATGTGGGACCACCCAGTCCACCAGCTGCCTTTGCACCGCACCCCACTCCACAATCTGCCATCTTGCTGGGTCGGCCAGCCATCACCTTGCGCGCCTGGAGTCCATCAGCCACCACTTTGCCGGGCCTCCTCTCCGTCCCCACTGCTGGACTCTGTCCCTCCTACCGGTCTGGATGAATGTGTCTACTTGAACTCCTTGGTTGTCGGACTTCCATACAGTTCGATTTTCTGCCGGTTCTGGTTGTTTTTTGTTTCTTTATTGTTGTTGTCCTTATATTGGTTGTGCGAAGAGGCACAGTGTGTCTACCTACGCCTCCATCTTGGCCAGAAGTCCTCCAGGGATTATTTTTCTTTTTTAAGAAAGCAAGGCTTTCCAAATATAACACATTTAGAGGTGAGGAGAAGGGAGAAGAGTCTGTAGAAATAGTAGTAGGAGTAGAGAAGTGGCACAGGAAACTGTAGAATTTTGACAACTTCTGTGCCAACCTTAAGTCCCTATGATATGCCTGAGAAAGAGTCAATACATGCCCAGGACCAAAAACAAACAAATAAAAAACAAAAACCCCGCATTCAGGATCACAAAAGATATTCACAGCTATTCACAGAAGAATTTACTAATCTCTAGCGAAGACAAGGCCAAACAAGAATGCATTCTTGCCCTGGCTGGTGTAGCTCAGTGGATTGAGCGCGGGCTGCGAACCAGGCATCGCAGGTTCGATTCCTAGTCAGGGCACCTGCCTAGGTTGCAGGCCATGTCCCCCAGCAACCACACATTGCTGTTTCTCTCTCTCTCTCTCTCTTTCTCCCTCCCTTCCCTCTCTAAAAAATAAATAAATAAAATCTTAAAAAAAAAAAAGAATGCATTCTTGTACAGGGTGGGGCAAAAGTAGGTTTACAGTTGTGAGTATACAAAACAGACTTTATTTTTGTATTATTATTTATTTATTATTGTATTATTTTCCATATCAACTACTGTAAACCTACTTTTGCCCCACATTGTATACATGTTATAATCAGCTGAGGCTAAGTAGACCAGAATGTGATATATAGCATCAGCCATTCTTATTTTGATTTCCACTACATGGCCTTGGTAAATCACATCCCTTCTGGGTCCTCAGTTTTAGTAAAAAGGAGATAATAATAACTCACTCTACTTTCCTCACAGGGCTACAGTGAGAGGCAGACAGTACTGGGAACCAGTGAAGAGCATGAGCTCTGGAGTCAGGTGGGTCTGGGTTTAAATCTCAACTATAATACTTACTTGAGTATATGGAATAAGTTTCAATGTCTTTAAGTCTTAATGTCTTCATTTATAGAATGAAGTTAATGATGGTAACCTCAGGATTCACCAGAGTATGCTGAGGTTTTTGCACAATTCCTGGTATATGAAGAATAATATTTTCTATTATTATATAATTGAGAAATGAGTAATGTATATAGAAACACTGAAAATTATCAAGTTATATAATTATTAAAAATTATCATTATCATAAGTCTTATTTTGGTTTTTTAAACCAATTCTTTCTATTCTTTCCAAAGTCTTGAGTATAAAACCCCCTCCAGGAACTATGATTATAAGCAGCATGGTTGATCAGAGGGTACTGAACAAACTATTCAGACGTGAACTGCTTTTGACAGTGTCCTTCCTTCTGGTTACACAGTTGATTATCTATGCTGATCACATGTAGGTCTTAAGAGGGACTGGTTCTCCTAGGGCATTCTAAGTGCCTTATAGTTAAAGTGCTACAAGTCTTAGGTGGCCCCAGAAATGGTATCCTTTAATGGAGGATATTAGAAATAGCAAGAGACAAAGGGCACATGAGAACCAGTATACTAGCTTTGTGCACTTTTGCCCAGGGCTGATTCTAAAGAGAGAAACCGTATAAATTCCCTGTTCCTTGTAACTTTAAGTACTCTGTGATATGCAAAACTTTATAAGTATAGAAAACAAATCATACCCTGTTTAAAGAAATAGAAACAAAGGGTAAATATTTCTGTATCTGTACATGCAAACTCAAGGAAGATAATTTAAGGAATTTTTTAATATTTCAAATGTTTATTTTTTAAAGCAGTCATATGGTACAACACTTAAAAGCATAAATGATATGCCTTCCTTCCCCTTTCCTAGTCACCCTACTTCTAGTTTTCTCTGGACTCAACTACTGTGATGAATTTCTTACGTGTCCTAGACATTGTACATGAGTATGAGTGTGCGTATATGTGTATATACATACACACAGACTTGTACACACACACACACATACTGTGTGTATGTATGTGTACATATGGATTTGTTATAGGGGCTTAATCTCATGCAATTACAGAAGTTGGCTAAACAGTCCTTGTTAGACTATTGTTTTCATGCGTGGTTCTAGAGCTTAAAATCTGCAGGGCAGATAGTTGAGGGAAGATGGATGTAAAACAGGAGAGAGCAAGCTGGAACCCATGAGCATGAGCTGGAATCTACAAGGATAAATTGGAACTTCTATCAATTCTCATTGCACAGTTGGTGTGGTGCCCTGCAGAAGAAGCAGGTACGCTCCACAGAACTAAACAAGCGCTCACCTGGGCCTAGAGTTGGAGAACTGCAGGGGAATCCAGGGGAGAGTGAAGCAGGTGCAGGCCTGGCTGCTGCCCTATGCCGTAGAGATTAGCCACCAGATGAACAGCAACGTGTGTTAATTAAGAAGTGCCTGTTTCTACCTTATAAGCATAAAAATGAACATGGCTACTGCTCTACTTCAGCCTTTCAAATCTTGTGCAAAAATCTCTCTTGAGGCTCACTCTAACTGAAAATGTACATGGAAAGGAAATCTGGGAAATGTACTTCAGGCTAGTTAAATCTACTCTCTGCTGCAATCCCCCCTTATTCATGGTTTCTCTTTCTGAGGTTTCAGTTACTCACGGTCAACATGGTCCAAAAATATTACATGGAAAATTTCTGAAGCAATTCAAAGTTTTAAATTGCATGCCATTGTGAATACCGTGATGAAATCTTGTGCCGTCTCACCCAGGACGCGAATCATGTCTTTGTTCTTCTCCAAGCTGTCTACGTTATGAGGTCCATTGTCCCGGTATCCCAGTGCTTGTGTTCAAGTAACCCTTATGTTACTTAATAATGGCCCCAAAGTATAACATTAATGATGCTAGAATTGGGATATGCCAAAGAGAAGCCATAAAATGCTTCCTTTAAGTAAAGAAGTGAAAGTTCTTAACTTATAAGAAAAGAAAAATAATTATAAGCCATGGTTAAGATCTACAGTAAGAACAAAACTCGTACTTTATCCATGAAACTGTGAAGAAGGAAAAAGAAATTTTGCTGTCTCACCTCAAACTGCAAAAGTTATAGACACAGTGTATGATATGAACTTGGTTGAGATGGAAAAGGCATTAAATTTGTGGATGGGAAATATGAAAATGTATATATAAAGAATGTATATGTACAGAAAACATATAAAAAGGGTTTGATACTATCTGAGGTTTCAGGTTTTCACCGGGGGATCATGTAGTTTCTCTCACAGATAAAGTGGGGACTACTGTATATAGGCATTATACAGGGCTGGGCAAAAGTAGGTTAATAATAATAATAAGCAATATACTCATTAATAAATAATAGTACAAGAATAAACTCTGTGTTTCTTATATTCACAACTGTAAACCTATGTCTGCCTACCTCTGTATACAGGTACCATTTAAAAATTCTCAAAAAAAAATGCTACTGTACTATGTATACTCCTTTGCGCATTGCTTCGAGGTCATACCGTATTATATATAGATTTGTGCCTTTCCTTTTTATTGGTGGTACAGTACTACATTGTGTTTGGTTGTTCCAGTCCTTTGCTATTTCAAACAATGCTTCAGTGAATAGCCTTGTGCACATGGCATGTTGCAAGTATAAGTTTCTAGAATCTAAAGGATTTTCACATTTCAAATTCTGAGATGTTGCCTAGTTGCTCTGTGTAGATATTGTTATCAGTTTACTCTTGAATTAAACAGAATATGATGACACTTATTTTAATGTACTCTGGTATCACAGTGTCTTTTCAAATCTGTTTATCTTTGCAAATATTATAGGTAAAAAATGTATTTCAGCATGGCAGTGTGAGTATAATTTGAGCTTTTATTAGTATGAATGGGTTTGATCCATTGGGGGATGTTTCTGAAAAAGGAAAGAAAAGAAAAATTAAGAAATTTCAATTTGGATTGAATTCAATGTCCATTTTTAAAGTTATCTTTTAAAATACTGGCCTGATGCAGACCCCACCTATATAGGGTCTGTGTGTTGTGGCTGCTATAAACAAATTCACACAGACTAAAAAAGTCCTGTGGAGAAAAAGGGACGGGATGGCCACTCTCTGAGGAGAGAGGGCCTCAACCCTTGCCTGGACAAGCTTTTGTTGCTTTTTTGAGCATATTACATTGAGAATGGTTCTCATTTACTATGCACAGGTTTGTTTTAGGTGGTTACCTTTTATAGAAAACAAAGGAGAGGATGTTGCTAATTACATCACAGAAGAAGGATATTTGCAAATGCAAAGTGAAAAGTGGTTGAACTGGTTACACTCATCCTTGGGAGGTTTAGCATAGATTTTAGGAAGTTACTTTAAAGATATGCAGTAAACATTTGCTGTCTCAATTCCTAGAAAGGGAGTTTTAGCAAAAGCATGCCTCGTAGCAGCCTAGGTACAATGTAGACCTGATTACCCACGGGAGAACCTATCCATGGCTGTAGGTCCTATGTGTTGGACCTCGTTCCCCACTGGCCTTTCCAAGCGGGGGCTGGGCTACATTTCCCACGCCACATGGATAGGTTCTGTACTGGCCCTTCTTCTTCCAAAACACATTGGACATGAAAGAACCTCTCATTGGTAACAAATGACAATACTAATAAGAAATAGTGTACAACTGTGTTATAGGGCTCCATCATTTTAGTAGAAAGCAAGAAAGTAAAGTATAAACTAGAAGTTGCTAAACCTGATTTTTTCATAGTTTATAGCACATACATAATAGATTTCACATTAAGCAAGAACAATGCCTTGTAAATATGTGATTTAACATGATTATACATCTTTTAGAATAATATGGAGTTGTATTAGCTTGAAAAACAAGGCATAGGCACTGAAAACAAATTTCCTAAAATATTCCTGGATGGTTATTATTCTTTTTTTTTTTTGAAAAAAATTTTTAAAGATTTTATTTATTTATTTTTAGAGAGTGAGAAAAAGGGGGAAATATCAATGTGTGGTTGCCTCTCACACTCCCCCTACTGGGGACCTGGCCTGCAACCTATGTGTCCTGATTGGTAATTGGACCGGCGATCCTTTGGTTCACAGACCAGCACTCAATCCACTGAGCCACACCAGCCAGGGCCCTGAATGGTTATTAATAGCAAAATATTAAATATATCTATATTTGAGGTGACCTGTATAGATCAAAGTTATCTAACACAAGTTTGTGAGTCACTATAACAATTCAGTTACTTTTGGCCCTGGCGGGTGTAGCTCAGCGGACTGAGCGCGGGCTGCGAACCAGGCATCGCAGGTTTGATTCCCAGTCAGGGCACATGCCTGGGTTGCAGGCCATGTCCCCAAGCAACCGCACATTGCTGTTTCTCTCTCTCTCTCTCTCTTTCTCCCTCCCTTCCCTCTCTAAAAATAAATAAATAAAATCTTTAAAAAAAATTCAGTTACTTTTGAAGGTGGTTGGATTCTATCATAATTTGTTTTCTTAGTTTTTTTCATTCTGAGAAAAACATGAACACTTTATATACACAGTAATTGATTTTTAAAAAAGTTACAGAATGTCCTTAGGTGTGACTGACATGATATTAATGGTCCATTTTATAATTCAGATATGTACATATGGCTTTTAGGTATTTTATTGTTTCCTAATTGAAGGTTATTTGATTTAGTAGTTTTTCATCATTCCCTCTCTTTCTTTTAAGAATAATATTAGGAACATTTTATGCATAGATTTTGTGATATCTCTCTTGGTTGATTACAGTTTAAATTTTTTTTGTTTTTTAATTTTATTTTTCATTTTTACCTTTGACCCCTTTACCAATTTTCCCCACACACCAGTCTGGCAACCACCAATCTGGTCTCTATAACTGTGGGCTTGTTAATTGTTTTTGTTGTTGTTGTTGTTGTTTTTTGGTTTGTTTTTAGATTCCACATATAAGAGAGGACTATATCTCTTTCTGTTTGATTTATTTCACTTAGAATGATTCCCTCAAAGTCCATCTATATTGTTGTAAATGGCAAGATTTCATTATTTTTTATGGCTTAATAGTATTTTACTGTGTATATATACCACAATTTCTTTATCCAACAATCCATCAATGGACACTTAGGTTGTTTTCATATCTTGGCTATTGTAAATAATGCAAAAATTAACATGGGAGTGCATATAACTTTTTGTTTTCTTTAGATACATACCCAGAAGTGAAATTGCTGGTTCATATTATAGTTCTAGTTTTAATTTTTGGAGAAATCATTATATTGTTTTCCATAGTGGCTGCACCAATTTATTTTCCCACCAACAGTGCACAAAAGCATTCCCTTTTGTCCACATCCTTGTCAACATTCATTATTTCTTGTCTTTTTTGGTAATAGCCATTTAAACAGAGATGAGGTGATATCTCATTGTGGTTTTGATTTGCATTTTTCTGATGATTATTGGTGTTAAGCATCTTCTCATGTACTCATTGGCCATGTGCATGTCTTCTTTGGGAAAATGTCTCTTTAGATCTCCTTCCCATTTTTTAATGGGATTATTTGTTATTAAGTTGTGTGAGTGCTTTATATATTTTTGATGTTAGCCCCTTATCAGATACATGATTTACAAATATTTTCTCATTCAGTAAGTTGCCTTTTCATTTTGTTGATGGTTTCCTTTGCTGTGTAGAATCTTTTTAGTATGATATAACCTGCTTATTTATATTTTCTTTTGTTTCTTGTGCTATTGGTGTCAGATAAAAAAAATTTTCATCAAGACCTATTTCAAGGAGCTTACTACCTATTTTTTTTCTAGGAGTTTTATGGTTTCAGGTCCTACATATAAGTCTTAATCCATTTTGACTTATTTTTTTGCACATGGTGTAAGACAGTGGTTGAGTTTCATTCATAAGAAAAAAAGTACCATTTTTTTCTTAGACAAACTCTGATCTATTTGATGAGAATAAGACCAGTTCCCTCCATGGAAATCTCCTTTCAAAAGTAAGTGTGTACCCGTTGCTGGTATTTATAGTGGCATTACATTTGTTAAAGATATTTAGAGAGCACTATTAATATGTCTGTGTGGAGTTGACATTAATTATGTTTTTTGGTAAGTGTAGGGAATGTTTCATTATAGCAAGTCACCAGAGATAAGTACATAAGAGTGGAAGGCACACCTTAATACTTGGCCACCACACAAACCTATTTGTTTTGCCTGTGAAATTCAAATTCCCTTCTACTATGAGCAAGGAGAATCCTCATTCTAACTGTGGGCTACCTCTTGTTGGATGAGTCAAGTATGGGGAAGGGTTTCATATTTTATCTTTTCTTTTTTTTGTTTGTTTGTTTGTTTATTCTTTATTTTAGTGATTATGCTATTACAGTTGGCCCATTTTCCCGCTTCACTCCCTTCTACCCTGCCCATCCCCTCCCACCCTCATTCCCCCCTTTAGTTCATGTCCATGTGTCATAAGTTCTTTAGTGTCTACATGTCCCATACTATTCTTACCTTCCCCTTGTCTATTTTCTGCCTACTGTCTATGCTACTTATTCTCTATATCTTTTCCCCATCCCTCCTCCTCCTACTTCCCTGTTGCTAACCCTCCATTTGATGACTTTTTTTTTTCACTGTTCATACTTTTAATCTTCTTTTTCTTAGGTAAGTCCCTTTAACATTTTATATAACAAGGGCTTGGTGATGATGAACTCTTTTAAC